>JAJPGS010000128.1:0-254926 GCA_028654335.1 Alnus rubra | reverse complement strand
CATTGAATTAGTTGAAGTAAGATTAGTTGGGAGACCCCACACGAGCCAAGCTGTAATTCTTCCAGAGACTGCAAGGAATGGCCAAATTCAACTTGCAATGTAACAAGAGATGGAAAGAGGTGTCTTTGCACAGGAAACTTCCAATGGGATGGCTCAAATTTAAACTGCACTAAAGGTTAGGATTCTATTCCATGTGCCTCTGGCAGATTAAGATTGCTTTATTAGTGAATGAGGATCCTGTGCTACTGATTTTTTTTATTTTTTAAATTAGTTGTGATAATTAAACCCCAGACCACTTTCTCCATTGCATTTCATCAGTATTAAGAAAAATTTACCCTGTTCAACTGAGGATTTGTGCAGCTTTCTAAAAGTTTTATTTTCCTTTATGTATATATAATCACTTCTAATTGGAAGGTTTTTGGTAGAACTTTCAAATCTTCTTTAGCTTATTGCGAGGTTTAGGTTTTTGGTATGATGCTTACCTTGTACTAACAATAGACATTATAATTGTGATAATGAATCTAAACAGTATATTTGAGGAATTAGGCTTATGATCACTTTGATTTTTCCATCAGAGCTTGTAGAAGGTGATTATCCTCAGCCTTCAGAAGAGCATTCAAAAGGAAAGATGTCGTTGACTCTGATTGTTATGATACCTCTAATAGTAGTGTTTCTCCTTGCAAGTGCAATTTTTTGTATATATATGTGGAGACGAAAGATGGCCAAGAGACAAGGTAACTGCTTTACGAAATGCACTCTAAAGTGCACAATCTGTAGCATTTCCATTTGACTCAAAATAAGCCATTTATTAACTCTTTCATGTAATTAATTATCATGTTAGTGTAACTGATATATCTAGTTGTCTTCATAACTCAGAAAACAGAAGAAGTGATGAAAGAAATTGAGTGCTTCGCACATTAGACAGTGAAAAACATCTCAAAGACTTGATGGGTTCGGGTGAGTTTAGAGAAGAAGATGAAAAAGGCATAGATGTACCCCTTTTTGATTTGGAAAGCATTCTAGCAGCTACAAATAACTTCTCAGATGCAAACAAGCTTGGAGGGGGGGCTATGGACCTGTTTACAAGGTGATTTCAACAACATTAATTGATGTTAGTGTTCATGTAAACTAGTTTATGGTAAGGGTAACAATGTGAGTAAGGTGTTTCAGGGCACATTTCCAGGAGAACAAGAAATTGCGGTAAAGAGGCTCTCAAGTGTCTCAGGACAAGGCTTACATGAATTTAAAAATGAGGTGGTGTTGATTAGAAAACTTCAACATAGAAATCTTGTTCGACTTCGGGGATATTGTGCAAAAGGATATGAAAAGATTTTACTCTATGAGTACATGATTAACAAAAGCTTAGACTCATTTACATTGGTTGGCTTCTAAACTGAATTCCTAATCTCTTGTAGTGCTTGATAGACTATATATCTTGTTTACTGTGGCTAAAATTATTCTCTTGAATGACAAATGGAAACCTTGCAAGATCAAAAGCTAAGCATGTGCTTGGACTGGGATATGCGCTTCAAAATAATTTTGGAAATAGCTCGTGGACTTGTTTATCTTCATCATGACTCCAGATTGAGGATCATCCATACAGATCTAAAAACTAGCAACATTCTATTAGATGAGGAGATGAACCCCAAAATATCTGACTTTGGCTTGGCAAGGATGATTGAAAGCAAAGAAACTGGAGCAAACACAACAAGACTGGCTGGAACTTAGTAAGTTTATTATAGACACTAAATAGCGTAATTGTGAAAGCTTATTCAATCCTAACTCTATTTAAACAAAAAAAATGTACACATGCCTAACTTATCCACTAATATACATCATTATGCAGTGGCTATGTCTCCGAAGTACGCATTAAATGGACTTTTCTCAGTTAAATCCGATGTTTTTAGCTTTGGTGTAGTTCTACTTGAGATTATAAGTGGAAAAAAGAATTATGAGTCAAATCTAGCCATAAGCCTTATAGGTTATGTAAGTGTGTTTACTTTTTTGTATTCATTAATTTCTTTGGTCATTTTATACTTCATTACAATTCTGATTTTAAGATTGTCTCAGGCATGGAGATTGTGGGTAGAAAACAAGGTGCTGGATTTAATGGACCAGACTCTACGTGAAGTTTGCAATGCATATCAGTTCGAGAAGTGCGTAAACATTGGACTCATATGCGTACAAGAAGATCCAAATGACCGCCCCACCATGTCAACTGTTGTTACCATGCTTGACAGTGAAACTGCAACAATGCCAACTCCAAAACGGCCATCTTTTTTTTCAGGCACAGGGCTTTCCAGCACAACTAGTTCTTCTACAAGACCGGACACACATACGGAATCATCCCGTAGTTTAGGAGGAACATGATAATCCTTGATACCAATGCAAGTTTCTGTCCTTTACTAGACTTCAAAAGGTTCTAGTGGACAAAATATTGGATTATATAAATAAGAAGGTTGTATTTGCCGTTCACCCAAATGAATCTTTTCTCCCAATATATATTGCTTTACTTGGAACTTCTCTATGGTAACTGTATTTGGTAATGACTGTAGTTTTGTGTGCTATTTTGTTCCAGTCATTGTGAAGTAACCTATATGTAAGATTTGAATATCTATTCCTTTACTTGAAACTTCTCAACAGCAATTGTATTTTGTGATGATTGTAATTTCTTTTTTCTTTTTTTGCTATTCTTGTTTTTCCAGTTCAAGTTTGAATATAATCTCTTCTGATTCAAGTGTAAGGGGCGGAGGATTTGTGCAGTGTTATTCACATGCAAGAATCAAGTCAAGTGAAGTTGAGCGAAGTTTGCTGCCTAGGCTTTTGACAAAATCAACTTCCTCAATCCTCTTAAAGCCTATATTTACACTTCCACCCTCTATTATTCTGATCTAACGTTACAATGCCAATCAATAGTTGCCTGTTTTATTCCTTTCACTTGAGTCTCATGTTTAGTTGGCAAAACCAGGCCAAGACGTATTCTTTTATTAGACACTCCACATAAGGAATGCCGGGCAACCATTTTCAAGTATCTTCACATAACCATCAAGTTAACGATTACCTTAGCACTCTCCCTTAGAGAAATTTGACCATTTACCCTAGCAAACTTAAGCGTCAGAGATTTCCTTAGCCAACATCCCCTTCTCCAAGTCTCCAATTATCTTACTCCTTGTAGGCATCCACTGTCAGAATTTGACCGCGTGATCAATTGCATCATCAATTGATGCCATCTTTGTGAATATTTGACTACTTTCTTAGGCAAAAGATCGTATGGTGCAAACTAGATCAATGGGTGCTAGGAGAAACACCGTGGACACTACGGTCTAAGGACCTCACGAAAACCCGCCTCATGACCCCTAGGACCAACATATCTCCATGCTAGACCTCCACCAGCAATGTCTCAACTGGAACATGAACCTAGTCCCGCAACAAAAGCAAATGTTAATGCAACACTCTTGCAGGGACCAAAGACCCTCCCATCGCGATGAACTGGAGCCACCTATAGGAGGGAAGAAGATGAATTTCCTAAAGCAAAAAGCCAGATGGGGGGCTAGACCGTGAAAACCAACGTGAGTCCCTATTTTTGAAAGGAAAGCACATGGAGGAGTTAGAAGCATCTAGCCACGTAGAGGAGCAGCTGAAGGAGATGCGGGCCAAACTGGACAGCATGATGGAGGCCCTCGATGAAAAAAAATAATAATAATGATGGTTGTGGACGAGCTTTTCCATTGGTCAAACTTCAAGTTCACCCCTCAGATAATGGAACTTCCCCTTCCCGGAAGTTCAAGATGTCCCAATTGGAAATGTTTGATGGTACCCAAGACCCCTTGGACCAGCTGAAACTTACAAGGCCCTCATGCACTAGCAACTTGTCCCTAATGAGATCATATACAGGTCCTTCCCAACCATGTGAAAGAGATCAGGTTGGAGGCTGTTCAAAAGGCTGAAATGAGGGCCGATGATCTCCTTCACCGAGCTAAGCCGACAATTCGTGTGGCACTTCCTTGGGGAACAGAGACAATTGATGCCGGCAACATACCTCCTGAATATCTAGCGAAATACTGACAAATCCCTTCGAGACTACGTGTGTCAGTTCAATCGGGAAATGTTGTTGGTAGACGAGATAGATGAGAAGGTGGTCTTGACAACCCCCACGGGAGGTATGCGGTCATCAAAATTCGTTATCTCCTTATTAAAGCACAACACACTCCTAACTCTTCTCTAACACATAAGAGTTCTAGTGAGTGTATTTTGAAGACTTCCGGTAGTTCACAACTCCTAGTAACAACCGGTTCCTAAAGATAAGAGTCCTACTTGTATTGATTGAAAGAGTTTTACTTGTATTTAATTTAAGTCTAGATTATTGATTACAGTTTTGTATTAGATAAGACTTATCTCTAAGAGATAGTATTAGATCAGGAAGCTAGAAGTTAGAAGTTATCTTGTATTCTATACAAACTCTATATAATGGAATAAACACTCACAAGTTGAGTAAGCTTTGAAAACCAAATATTTTGTATTTTTATATGATATCCCTCTATAGACTAGCGTCTTTTTTACCATTATCATGTCCGATTCTACAACGACTTCGGGCGAAATAACTCCCTCCCTTACTCCATCGTCGCCCAATATTGTGTTCTCTATCCCAAACATGAATCATACCCTACAAATCAAACTCTCCAATGCAAATTTTCCAAGCTGGAGAACTCAGATCATGGCTTTTGTTAAAGTCCAAGACTCTTATGGTTTCTTGGATGGTACTTCTACACTTCCAACCCAGACAATTCTGAATCCAAGCACCACTCCATATGCTCCCACCACCATAGCAAATCCAGAATTTTTAGCTTGGTGCCAACGTGATCAGATGCTACTTAGCGTGCTCATCTCCACGCTTACCGAACCGCTTGTTGTTCATGCTGTTGGTTGTGCTACCGCTCACCAACTTTGGAGTACCTTAGTGTCCATGTTTGATTCTCAAGCCCGTTCTCGGGTCCTATAGATTCATTATCAACTTGCTACCTCCAAGAAGGGTAGCGCATCAATCACGGAATTCTTTCAAACGTTCAAGGCTCTATGTGACAACCTTGTAGCTGCCGGCCAACACCTCAACAACTTTGAACGAACCTCCTATTTCCTAGCAAGTCTCGGATCTGATTACGATCCGTTTGTTACCTCCATCACTACTCGGTTGGATCCTATGTCTCTCGATGAAATCTACGGCCACCTTCTGGCGCATGAGATGTGAATCGAACATCATCTCGCTCCTTCTAATACTGTCATGCCCACTGCAAATTTTCATCACAAGGTTCCCCATCACGTGGTCAAGGCTATCGCGGTCGTGGTCGCACCAACAACTACTATGGTCGACGATTATTCTCCTCTGGCCGTGGCAAAGGAACCTCCTTTCATCCTAACTCAGGACAATCTTCAAGACCCATCTGCCAACTCTATGGCAAAATCGGGCACACTGCCCCAGATGCTATCAGCGTCCCGACCCTACATTTGTTGGACCACCTTCTGCCCAGTACCAGTCTGCTCAAGCATGTTACTCTTCACCTACTCTTCCTCCAGAAGAGAACTGGTACCCAAATACTAGTAAAACACACCACCTTACCAACAACTTGCAGAATCTAAACATATCCTTTGAAGAGTACTCTAAGCAAGATTAGATCCACATAGGTAATGGTACAAGTCCGTCTATCTCTTACTCCGGTTCTGCATCTCTTTCTTTCTCTCGTCGAAAATTTCTACTCAAACAACTACTCCACGTTCCTAATATATGCAAGAATCTCATTTCTGTTCGTCAATTTGCACTTGACAATGATATTTTCTTTGAGTTTCATTCTTCTTTTTTAACTATTAAGGATCGCAACACCAGGCTTCCGGTTCATCACAGCCAACTTAAGGATGGCCTTTATCACCTCGTCCCTCCGCAAGTGCATTAATCTCAATCACAAGCACTCGTTGGTGAGAGGACTTCTCCACATAGTTGGCACCACCGTTTGGCACATCCAGCTCTTCGAACGGTCAACTTTGTTCTATCCAAATTTCAGCTTCCCATTTTATCCAATAAGGCAACGGTACCCTGCACTGTCTGTCCACAAGCAAAAGGTCTCCAATTGCCCTTTTCAGTTTCTCAAACTTCTATTTGTAATCCTTTAGACTTAATTTATTCAAATGTCTAGGGTCCTTCCCCATCTATTTCAATCAATGGAAATCGATTTTATGTCTCTTTTGTGGATGCTTTCAGTCGGTTTACTTGGGTCTACCCTATTCAGGCCAAATCTGATGTCATGCAAGTGTTTATCAAATTTCAATCAATGGTCGAACGTCTTCTTAATGAGAAAATAAAATCTGTCCAAATTGATTGGGGTGGCGAATATCGCAACCTCCACAAATATTTTCAATCCATTGGCATTCTCCATCTTGTTTCTTGTCCTCACACTCATCGACAACAAGGGTGTGTGGAAAGAAAACATCGACACCTCATTGATACAACCTTGGCTCTCCTTGCAACAAGCTCACTTCCAAAGAAATTCTGGGATGATGCTTATTTAACTTCCTGCTATCTCATAAACCGACTGTCAACTCCCCTACTCAAAAACCTTTCTCCTTTTGAGAAACTTTTCTCTCAAGTTCCGGATTATAAGTTTCTTAAGATTTTTGGCTATCAGTGTTTTCCTAATCTTCGTGCGTATAACTCTCACAAATTCTCACTTAGATCCAAACCATGTGTCTTCTTAGGATACAGCACAAGTCATAAGGGCTATAAATGCTACCACCCTGAAACTGGCTGCATTCTTCCCCTACTCGTGCCAGTATCTCTAGTCCTTCTATTCCTTCTATTTCATCTATCGCAGAACCGGATGTGTCACATATGCAGCAACCTCTCCGTTTACATCTTATGCGGACCCGATCTCAAAATAATGTCAGGACCATCTGAAAGCTCACTGACGGGACAGTGCGCTACCCTCTACCTCGGGCCTTAATTTCTGAAGATGCTCTTACAGAACCTACATGTTTCACCAATGCTGTCAAGGTTAGTGAATGGCGCACTGCCATGCAAACTGAATTTAATGCTTTGCTCAAAATCAACACTTGGACACTTGTTCCTTCATCGGTTGCGAAAAATGTGGTTGGCTGGAAATGGATTTTTAAACTTAAAAGTATGGCGGATGGGTCTATCGAGCGTCATAAGGCACGACTGGTTGCAAAAGGCTTTCACCAACATGCGGGCATTGACTATGGTGAGACATTCAGCCCTGTTGTCAAGCCGACCACCACACGTACTGTGTTATCACATGCCTATTCTTCTGGGTGGTCTATGAAACAAATCGACATACAAAATGCATTCATGCATGGTCTCTTGTCCGATGATGTCTATATGGAACAACATCCAGGGTTTATTTATCCTTCGTATCCTCATCACATGCAAACTGAAAAAGGCTCTTTATGGCTTGAAGCAGGCACCAAGAGCATGGTTTGCTCGCCTTACTGGGAAACTGGTTGATCTTAGTTTTATTGGCTCAAAAGCAGATTCATCTCTATTTATCTATCATACCACAGCAATCATTATGTATTTACTTATTTATGTTGATGATATTGTTATTGTTTCCTCTGTTCCCACTGCCATTGATGAACTCTTACAGCTATTAAGCACTAATTTTGCTGTCAAAGACCTTGAAAAGTTACACTACTTCCTTGGTATTGAAGTTATACCCGTGAAGGATGGGCTTTTACTTTCCCAACAATGCTATATTCGGGACTTACTCTCCAAAACGAATATGACAGAAGCAAAATCAGTCTCATCTCCCATGTTTCAGCCTTATCCACATTTACAGGTGATCCTATGGAAGAGCCTTCTTTATATAGAAGCACAGTGGATTCACTTCAGTACTTATCTCTTACACGCCCGGATTTGACGTTTGTGGTTAATCGTGTGTGCCAATTTATGCATCGTCCAACCAAACTTCATTGGCAAGCCGTCAAGCGGACCCTTAGATACCTCAAACATACCATCACTCATGGTTTACTGTTACAAAAGACGTCAACAGTTTCTCTTGAAGCATACTCGGATGCCAACTGGCAGGATGCTCAGATGATCGATGTTCAACCGATGCTTATTGTGTTTTCCTTGGTTCCAACTTGATTTCTTGGAGTTCTCGTAAGCAACCTATTGTTTCAAGGTCTTCTACAGAATCTGAATACAAATCAGTTGCTAACACGGCTGCTGAGGTGATCTAGATCCGCTCTCTCCTCAAAGAACTTGGTCTTACACTTTCTAGTCCACCGAAGATATGGTGTGACAACATTGGTGCAACTTATTTGTCAATCAATCAAATTTTTCATGCTCACCCCAAACATGTAGCTATTGACTTCCATTTTGTTCAAGACTTGGTTGCTTCCAAAGACCTAGAGATTCTATTTGTTCCAAGTGCCGATCAAATTGCAGATGTTCTCACTAAGCCACTTGTTTCCAAGAGGTTTCATCATCTATCATACAAGCTCAACGTCCGTTCATTCCCGTTGAACTTGAGGGAGGATATTAAAGCACAACACACTCCTAACTCTTCTCTTACGCATAAGAGTTCTAGTGAGTGTATTGAGAAGACTTCCGGTAGTTCACAACTCCTAGTAACAACCGGTTCCTAAAGATAAGAGTCCTACTTGTATTGAGTGAAAGAGTTTTACTAGTATTTAAGTTAGTCTAGATTATTGATTATAGTTTTGTATTAGATAAGACTTATCTCTAAGAGATAGTATTAGACCAGGAAGCTAGAAGTTAGAAGTTGTCTTGTATTCTGTACAAACTCTATATAATGGAATAGACACTCACAAGTTTAGTAAGCTTTGAAAGCCAAATATTCTGTGTTTTTATACACCCTTACCGGGAATCCGTCAACTAGCATGGCAGAGTTTATGTCTAAAGGCCAGAAGTTTATGAACGCAGAAGATACCATGAGCACCCAAAAGGGTCAAGACCAAGGAGAGAGCAGCCAGCCTAGCAAAAAGAGGATAGAGTCTGAATCTGCAAGACCCTGAATGCAAATCCAAGAAGGCCAATGAGTGACCCGAATCTCAACAAAGGAGCTCGGGTCCACCTAATGGCTAGTTCGCCCACTTTACTCCACTCAGCACTCTTCTAGAGTAGGTGCTGATGCAAATTAGGGATGACCCAAAGTTTATTATTATCCTCAAAGGTTACTGCCTATTTTTTAATGTCTGCATATCAATTTAAATTCCACATGTCAAAACTCTTGGCCTTATAAATCCTCACCATCTTAAACAATTTAAGTAATCAAATGCTCTACGTGTATCCATTCATCAATGCTTAATAATTCCTTTGTCAATAGAATTATTTACTTATTTCATCATATCTCAAAATATTTATCTAAGCCAAAAAATTTTGGATGCTCTCTGACACATTTAATAAGCTCCTTACCACAATTTCAAGGTGTTCAGCCTTACACAAATTTACTCCCATAAATCAAATCATCCCAAGAATGAACATTTTCTTGCGGCTATCTATAGCTCGGCTTTATGCTGTAGAGTAAACTAAGCTTTGACGCTTGGAGTGGAGTTGATCGGACCTCATTTGTTTAGTCTTACTTAATTCCATCAATCACTCAGGCTGAAATTCCTATTATGAATGTTGTCAAATACTGTGGTGAAGATTTTTCGGTTTACAACCTAAGCTCTCAAAGTTTTTAGGGACTTTTTTTGGCTAAATCATTAAGTGGGTATAACAGAAAATCAGCCATACGTACTAACCCATGAATTTTCGTCAACAATCAGTCAATACAAAAGAGAAAAAGAAAGAAAACATGAAAGGGGATTTCGGGTAAGGGTTTAAATCCACGAGAAGAGAAACCTGAGAGAGGGAATTTGGGCTTATACCTTGCGTTGCAATAAAGAAAAAATCTTCCTCCAAGCTCTCCGTGGTCTGCTCTCTCTCTCTCTCTCTCTCTCTCTTGCGTTTCTCCTACGCTCCCCCTCTCACGGCTCGTTCTGGTTTCCGTCTTTTGAAAGGAGAAGCACTCTGTTTTTGAGCGAAGCAGTGGGTCTGGGAATAAAACAATTCATGCCCCTTGGTGTGCTTGATGACGACCCCCAGTCCACCGCAATCCATCCCCTTATTTTCACTTCTAAAATATATATATATATATATATATATATATATATATATATATTAAAACATTCTATTTTTTTTCACTTTTTTATACTATATTAATTATTTTTTATTATTATTTAAATAAAAAAAATTACTCCAAAATAAAACTTTTCACTTTATCATATATAAATTCATTTTACTTTATATTACCTCAATTACTTTTCACTACTACTCAAAAAAAAATCACGGTAACAATATTTACCAAACATACATGTACCACCAGTGGCGGACTAGCCTGAAAAAAAAAAAAAAAAATACAAAACAAAACAAAAAAAAATTTACTATACTACGGTTACTACATTTTGGTCTTCAAACTTGGAATTCCCAAGTTGGCCCCACCATTACTAACCACCAATAGCCTGCTATTTTTTTTTTGGTTTTTTTTTTTTTAGGGGCCCATTGCATGGTTCATTCAGTTGAATCAGTTCATTGCTTCTCCTTCTTCCGTCCATTGTTATTCATTAGCTATATTTAGCCTCTACGGCTCTGCCTCTAGCCCTCTATTAATAATCTATCAGGAGTCCAAGACACTCCATGAATCGATTCAATCCATCTCACCTGCTGCCTTGCAGCACCTCAAGCAGACAAGCACGCACGACTCAAGAAATGATGACAGTCAAGAGAAATGAAATGATAGAAGAAAAAAAAAAAAAAAAAAAAAAAAAAAAAAAACTTAGACCAAAACAAAATGGTGCGGCTGTGAGTTCATGACTTCACTGACTTGTGAGGCCAAGGGTGCCGCACTGCGCCACTGCTGTGACTGGTGAGTGGTGTTTGTAGTGAAAAAAGAAGTTGAAGTGAAAGTGTGAAACTCAGAAACTGTGAATTGTGGAAGTTGGCATTTTCTTGAGGTATTTTTTTTTTTTTGAGTGTTCAATGAGTATGAAAAACTTTTTTCTCTCTTCTTTTTTATTTTTTATTTTTTAAAAAAAAGTTAATTTTGAGGTTTGGCTGGTTTGCTGGTGTTGAAGTCTTGAAAAGCAGAAGAAGGAAGAGGACGAGGTTTTTTCATTATTTTTGGGCATTGCTTCTCGACTAGTGCTGATCTTGTGACTCTTGCCTACAAGGTAACTTCTTTATTCAAATTTTCATAATTTTTTTTGGTTTTGGGTTATATATGAAATTATGAGAGCTTCAATTTAGATTCTTGATAATTTTGTTTATCTAAAAGGACCTAAACTAGGTTTTTGAACACTTTCTATTTTTGTCTTTTTGTACTAGTGTCAACATATTTTTGTTGCTAATATATTAATTTTAGCACATATTTATAATGAATTTTTATAATGTACTTTTGTGATATACATTGTGTAATAAATTATTCAATTTTTATTTTAAATTATATTTATCGGCCCCTACAATGTCAATTACCTGGGTCCGCCACTGTGTACCACAACAATCAGTTAGATAAAATTAAAAAAAAAATGACTATTTAAAATTACTCATTTAATAAATTAAAGTTAAAATTGTCAATTTGATATAAGACGGAAGTTTTCTATAAATTAAATTGTAAAAGTTCTTACAACTCAATATCTAAGTAATTTTTTTTTTTTTTTTTATTTTTGAAGGACAATATCTAAGTAATATTAAGTGTTTTTTAAACATATAAAATACATATATTTTTTAATTAATTTCACTCATTTGATAAGATTTTCAGCTAAATCCTAATGAAGAACTTCAAAATTCCCAAGATAACTCTTCTCTTTTTTATGGAAAAAATAAAATAAAATTACAAAGATTTAGTCATTGCTCAGAATTTAACAAAATTTACAAAAAGATTCATTCTATAATCTTTGAAAAAAATATTATTACATATTTTTAAAAAATAAACTGGAATATTGTGAGAATTTTGACAAGATTTAACAGAAAATCCTAAAGGATATGTGAAATTGAACAAAAAAAAAAATTAACAAATTAATATACTAAATTAAGAGTTTTTTAAGTTTAGAGAGTAATTATAAAAGTAGTGATAATTGAAGAAGGTTAATTGAATTTTTAAAATATATATATTATGTTGGCAACTCTTATGGCCATTTTGTCAACATTCCCTTTACCATTACAAATCAGAATATCTAAACAAAATTTTAGCAACTTCCTATTGATAAAAGTTTTTTTTTAGTACCTCATCTTTCCTTCCAAAATTTCCAATAGGGCTATATAATTTCCTTTTTTTTTCAGGCAATTTACGCCTACTTTATAAATTCAACCTTAAGTCAAAAATCCATTTTACGTACCAAGTGCATTAATTGACAAATTCCCACGTGAATGTAGGCCGTGACCCAAAGATTTGATTCCTAATAAATAAATTTCCCAAAATCTTCTCATCCGCTAATTAAGAGCCGGATGACACAGTGAAAGGCTTAGTAATAACAATTAGAAGCATCTATTTCTTCTGGCCAAAGGATAAAACAAGCCTAAGCCTAAGGCTTAAAAGAACAATAAATCCTACATAGTATTTTCTCAAATTTAATAATAATTCAAGTGTACGTACGTTGTCTACTACATGCTACTACCTTTTAATATTTATATTAAAACAAATCTACTTCTAATAGTAGAAGGAAACTTAATCTTAGTAAGAAAAGTAAATAATTAAATCTTAATAAGAAAATAAAATATATAATTGAAAATAAATTTTTCATCAAATAAAATCTCCAACTTGGAAGTCAATTCTTTCCTTTCTTGATCTCAATCGATCACCTATCAGGATCGCTTCTGCTTGACAATCGCCTCTTGGAGATCGCTACTCGACTATGGCTTGGCATTCTATGAATTTTGGTGAGTTGGAAAATATTCATCAATTACAACTAATAAAATTAGAGGAGTGCTATACATACTCTTAAGTATTCACGTTCAAGTTGTCTACTTCATGAAATGATAGTAAAAATCACTATTAAATGAAATAATAAATATTAAAAGTACATATATGATCCAATAGTAATTTTCATTACCACTTCAAATAATTAACATTTTAAAGTATGCGCAGAATTTATCGTAACATAAAATTAAGCACACTTTTCACCCATTCCCACCACCAATAGGCCCTAGATGCTCATTTTTGGCTGACCACATCTGCGTATTGAGAATTTCATTACTGGACACCACCATCGGGGCATTTTTTATTTATTTATTTATTTTTAATGAATGAGTGAATTTTGTATAAACAAACAAACGACTACAAAACTCTCTTCAGCAAAAAATAAAGAACACTGATATTATTCAAGTATCAACCCCCACCAATATTCCTCTCTCGATCTATATATCTACCAGGCCAACACAGCCCTTCGCAAGAACAACATATATCCAACAAAACAAAAAACCAGTTACATGCACTAGAATATTCGAATCTTTACCCCAACGGCAACATCCGTACACCCCGAAATTTAATTTTGATAAATATTCGAGCTTCAACTTCCCATAAAATACGATGAATAACTTGTTCTTCTAGTTGTACGTGGAGTACTCACACGTCTAATTTCATTTCAATTCTTCAACAGCAAAAGCATGTTTAGGAATGAAAAGAGAGCCAAGCTGATGGATTCTGGAAACTGGTCTTCAGGGATCATGCATGAGTGATCTGTGGGAGAGCTTCCAAAACCAAACTGATACATTTCTTTCAGGTATGAAGATGGATGAAAACCTGACGTTGATTTCATGGACATGCAGGCCGGTGATGGTGACCCAGGAAGTGGGCAGTTCACGTTTAAGCAAGATCAAGAGGGAGGAGGGGGCCACTACGTTATCTTAAAAATGATGCCATACAAGCTAGTTGTTGAAATTTGTGTATGAATTTAAAGAGACAGAGAATAGCGGAAGTATGAGAGAGAAAAGAGACAGAAATTTTACGTGGTTCGATCTATAATCTATGTTCACAGGATAAAGCCCAAATGGCTATATTGTACTTTTATTAACTTAACTTGTCTACAATACAAAAGTCCCTATTTATAGGGTTTAGAATAAACACTAATATGGTAATCAAGTCATGGTGATTTAATTACAATTCACCGTAAATAGAGAATATTACAATATCAACCAAATATGGAATATACGGAAAATATAATATTACAATATCAACCAAATATGGAATATACGGAAAATATATTATATTTTCCGTATATTCTAACATCCCCCCTCAAACTCAAGGTGGAAGATTCTAAAATCTTGAATTTGAAATTAGAAAGCTAGATTTAAATGCAGCCGAAGTTGATGGTTGGATCAAAACGGTGCCAGTGAGAAAGGCTGAAAGTGACGGCCGGAGAACAGAGACTAGCCGTTAATCCCGTAAGGGGCCAAGCTACAACTAAAAATGATGGTCAGAGAACGAAAACGAGCTGTCAATTCTGTGAAAGGCCAAACCACATTGTGCCAAAAAGTTGAAGGAGAGGGCCAGAGAACAGAGAATATCTGTTAATCCCATGAGGGGCCAAACCGTAGCTTACAATGATGGTCCTTGAATTGGGCTGAGAATGGAGCCTAATACAATAGGCAATTGGGCTAGTTTAATTGGGCCACATATAGACCAAAACCCATGGACCATTGAATATGGTCTGAACCAAAATTAAGTGAACCGGGTCTAACCCGCTGGATCGGGTTGGCAAATGTGGATCGGTTACATTGGTGATCCGAAATGAAGGGACCCAGGTCTAACCCTATTGGCTGGGTTGACAAATTTGGACCGGGTTTAGAGTGGATCAGATCTAACCCGCTTGTTCGGGTAGGGCTAACATGGCAGGCAGCAAGGGAGAATTTCATCAGGAGCATGTTCTTCACGTGTTTCACCGGCGACTGCGCTCAAGAGCGTGAAACCCAATCTCAAAGACTTTAAGCAGCACGTGGACGTGCGTCTGATCTTACCTGGTGGAGATCTTGGCAGATTTGAAATCTACGACGCTGGATCTACTGATTGGCAGGGCAACAGATGCAATTCGCGGAACACTGCAGTGTGTGGGCCAGAAGGCT
This sequence comes from Alnus rubra, assembly GCA_028654335.1. Classification (NCBI taxonomy): domain Eukaryota; kingdom Viridiplantae; phylum Streptophyta; class Magnoliopsida; order Fagales; family Betulaceae; genus Alnus; species Alnus rubra. The sequence goes on along the minus strand of JAJPGS010000128.1, from coordinate 239,802 downwards.
TAAAGATGTGCTTGGCGGGTGGCAGCGTGTGAGGCAAAGAACGACAAAGTTTCTTTCACGGGAGGGAAGTCCCGTACCTTGCTAATCTATTTCTGGACTTATTGTTTCAGATTGGATTGCAAAAAGGCTGAAAAGAACTTCAAACAGCGGATGCCATCACAAGAAAGAGCACTTGAAAAATCACTGGAAGAACACCGAAAATTCTTTGAAAGGACACCGGAAAAACTCCTATAGTCTACAGGTCTGTAGCTCTGATACCATGTTGAAATTTGTGTATAAATCTAAATAAATAGAGAATAGCGGAAGCATGAGAGAAAAAAAAGACAGAGATTTTGTGTGGCTCGGTTTATGACATACGTCCACAGAGTAAAGCCCAAATGGCTACATTGTACTCTTATTAACTTGACTGGCCTACAATACAAAAGTCACTATTTATAAGGTTTAGAGTAAACACTAATATGATAATCAAATCATGGTCATTTAATTACAATTTACCGTAAATAAAGAATATTATAATATCAACCAAATAAAAAAATATATGAGAAATATATTATATTTTTCGTATATTCTAACACCAGTAGTTATCAAATTATTGGAGAAGTCCGATGTTAGGAAACTTCTGGACCATAAAAATGATACCATATTGTTATCAAATTTCAGCAAGAACGTGAAGCATGCCAAGAATGTAACCCACTTCCGCAAAAATGCTCAGCATAACTGCTTCTGGATTATAGTTACAAAAGTTTAGTGATGAATTATAACGGGGAATTACAGTATCTAAACTGGGATGTGGACAAGCAAAATTGGTGTTTGATTCCAATGTAGCATTTACGATGCTTGTGGGAAATTCGACAGCTGCAATATTAACAATAGGTTGGTATGCAAATGTTTGCCCGGGTTTTTTTTTTTTTTTTGTGGGTTTACCAAAAATTCGACATCGATCATCTGACAAGAGCGATATGTTCTTGAGCTTAAAGATGATAAAAGTGGGCAAGCCAGACTCTAATTTCAAGGTAAAAAATGAAACAGAATGCAGAAACGAATACTGCCTTGACAATAGCAAGTGCCAGGCTTATTCATATGAGGTAGCTCAAAATAGCAGCAACTGGGCGTGTTTGGTAAAAGTTCTTTTTAAGTAAGTGTTTTTTTTATTTTTTATTTTTAAATTTTTTTTATTTTTTTTTATTAATAGTAATAAAAAGTGATTGATGTGATATAAAGTAGAAAAAAAAAATTTGTATGAAAAAGTGAAAAGATTTTGTAGTTATTTGAGTAATAATAAAAAATAATTGATGTGATATAAAAAATGAAAAAAAAAAAACCTGAATGTTTTGATTGTAACTTTTTTTGGGAGAAGTGAAAATAAGGAGAGGGAATGAGAGAGTTGTTACTAACCATAGTCGTATTACTCGGACCAACACCTCCTGGATTTGAACATCGAATCTAATTAAGAATCTTCCATAGGAGTAAGGAAATGGTTGTTGTAACCTCTTTTTCTGCGTGACAAAATCTGTTATAGGTCCTCCTTTTACACCTTGGAATATGCTCGGATTAATTCAGTTGCTAAATTGCTTCTATGAGTAATACTATGAACTATTTTTTTGTTATCTTTTTATCTTTCCAAAATTGATATGACTTTTAAAATTATTATTGACTTTGGAATGAACCATTATTTAATTTTGGTTCAATGATGATTTTAAAAGTTACATCAACTTAAAAAAAAAAAATCAAAAAATTACTCTTGCCTCTATAGATACTGACCTGGCTAATTTTAGTAAAGGTCCTATTTTGGAAATTAAAAAATCAATATTGATGTTAGAAAGGAAGTGAGAAACCACCCCTGCTGGTGGACATGGAGTTTTAAAATCATATATAGCACTAATCTTTCTTTTTATGCTTGACTATGACATTACGTTACCCTCAAAATAACCTTCTCTGTACATGATCACTTGTCAACCGTGGGCTGCTTCTCAAGCAGCTTTGTTACCTTACAAATTTTACCATTCAAAATTGTATCCCTTTGCAGAAGGGAAATGCTAAACGTGAGACTCTTGTCCGTCTCACGTCCGTCTCTTTCCAGAGTGGCAAGACATTTCCCCCAAATTTGAGAGCCACTCGGGTCAGCCAATATTCACAGCGCCAAAAGACATTTTCCCCCCACATTTTCTCCCTCCACATTTTCTCCTTCCCTGAAATCTCCTTCCCCATTTCCGGCGATCCCCCAGCAGCGGTATCTCCTCCATTTTCCCCCAAGATTTTCCGGCCGATTTCCAGCAGCGGTGCCAGCTTCCGGTGCCAGCTTTTCCATTTTCCATTTTCCGGCGGCGACCAAGCTCCCCTATTTCAGACAGAACCTTGCCCCCATTTTCCGGCCAATCTCCTCCCTTTGCCGGCGGCGACCGAGCTCCCCGTCTCCACCACTGATTGAGCTCTCCAGTTCCAGCGCCGACTGATCTTAGCCCGTCTCCACTTCCTTGTGAAAGATAGAGATTAGCCATGATGGTGTCTGAGATCAACTTGTAGAACTAAAGGCATTTTTTTGGCTGAGAAATGAAAAACGAGAGCACTGCAGCCTGCAGGAGAAGAAGGTAAAACCATTTTCCGAAAACCCTAACTGTACGGACAATCTGTTTGATTTTTGATTGAGCCTTTGTCTACCTATCTATATCGTCATCATCCTCTGTATCCGTGCAAGCTGGTCTTTTGGTACTCTTTTTCTTCTTGCCTCAGATCCATGGAGGCGATTTCTGATCTTTTTGATTCTGGGGTTTTGAGCTTTGGATTTCTTTCTCTGTTTTGGAAAGATTGGTCTCTGTTTTTAGTGTATTTTGGGTTGTTGTTGTTTTAGTGTTGCTGTGAGAAGATCTGAGATAGGTTTTTGAGCTGGGTCTTTGCATTATGTTGATGTTTATGGTTTGAATTTTGATGGGCTGCTATCAGATTATTGTTTGGTGGCTATAATTACTGTTAAGCTGATTTTGTGTTGCTTAATACTCTTGGTAAGGTTGCTATAATTATTCTTCACCTTATTTTTGTTGTTATTTAAAACCAAGTGAGTATCTTTAAGGTATGTACATCAGGGAAATTATACATGCCCCCCAGTTTTCAGCAAAATCACCTGAAAATATATACACTTGATCTCGGTTGGATAAATCTGAGTAATCTCGACAATGTACAAGAATCTGTAATAGAAAGATTTAGTGAATAAATGCATGTCCCATTATCTTAGTTTCAGTACCAAGAAAAGCTACCGATATACATAAACAATCAAGTAATTAAGCCCCAGCTGAAAGTACTAACTAAATCAAGTATTTGAACTAGTTTAAATAAATACATCCAAACAAAGTAAATCCCAATGTAATTAACAATTAACTCCAAAAAAAACATCTGAGACTTGGGTTTGCACTGTTTTGTATTGTGGATTGTGATTTTTTTGGTAAGATTGATAGAAGAGAAATGATATATATATATATATATATATATATATATATATATATATATATATATATATATATATATATATATATATATATGTTTGATTTACTTGTTGGAACACAAGATTTATACAAGAAAAATAATTTTAACAATTTGGAATAGTAATTAAATGATGTGATTACAGATCATGTAATTAACCTTTTTATACAGATAACCTTTTTATTCAGACTTTTGGAAATACACAGCCATCATGTCCTGTTGAAGGAGATTTTATATACTTGTCGTAGGTATTTGTAGACATTTGGACCTTAGTTGGAAAAATATACTTACTGCTGATTATCGGACTGTGCATCACTATTTCATGTATTCTCTTTTGAATAGAAACTGTTGATTATTTCAATGATTATTCCTTATTTCTTTTGTTTTTTTTCCCCTCCAGTTGTGATGCATACAGATGGTTTTGACTAGAAGACAAACACCCGTTGACGAGAGCTTCTTCACTGCCTCTAGATGATGTGAAAACGAATTCATGCTTTTACTTTGTTTGAAGAAAACTTTGGTTTACATTTTGCTGATGTTGGTGTATACCTTTTGACTGAGAAAATGTTGAGAATCTGCTTCTCTTTGTATTTCTTAGTTCTTTTTTTCCTAATGAAATTTTCATCTATGTAATCTCTTAATAGTTGATATACCTGGAAATTTAAGTTAAGCTCTTCGTGTAAAGGCATTTTTGATTTGGTGAAGGGCCTACCTACATATTTTGGGGTTAAATTATTTGTGTTTTGCATGAAGTCCGTGATCTGATTAACAACAGAAAGAAAAAGACCACAAAACAATTAAATGTGTGTGAAAGTTAACGAACTTCTGGTTGTATGGTTCACTTAGCATCTGTTGTGCAAAAACATGTCTGACCTTGAACAAGTAATGTTTTATTCTTGATATCTGAAACTTGTGCCAATCATCCCTGTTCTGTGTTGCTCGTATATTTTGTTCATTGATGGGAAATTGATAAAATGATATATCCATATTACAATGGTGTTTACTTAATATACATATTTTTGCATGTGGTCATGAGTTTTCTTTTGGCATGTGCAAAATGAACACTGATTTGAATTTCATTCCATTAGATTCAACAGGGAAACCACAGTGCTAGTCATTTCTTGAGAAAAAACATCTTCTCCATCACCAAAAAGAACAAAGATCTCCATTCTCAAATTGACACTACATTAAATCACTACATTTAATCAATACTAAGTATTGGTTTCAAATTTGAATATACGGCCAGAGGGTTACTTTCTGTGCAGTGGAAAACAGAACAATGATCAGAATCCTTACATCATATGTTCCTTCATGGATAAAAAGCACAGGAAAAAAAATTGTATCACACAATCAAAGCTAAGAAGCAAGAGAAGCAAGAGAGCCCAGGAATTGATTCTCCATAAGCAGGAAAAAAGCATCAAATCCAACTGTTTTACTGAGAAACATTTCGCGAAAGAGGCGAAAAGCAGTGAACTAAATTTCAGAGAAAGCAAGCACATGCCATAAAATTAAATGTGAGGAACAACTGTGTATTTGTTAACCAAGGGAGTCTTTCCCTCAACAGGAAATTCAATACCCAACCAAACTAAGGATAAAAAGAAAAAAATTTCTCACCAACCAAACTAAGGATAAAAAGATAAAATTTTCTCAGAAAATGAAAGGGGGAAAGGGTATACAGCAGATTTGTAGACGGTCTGCTGGGTCGGAGATCCGCGGTGCTCAGAGGCGACGCTCGGTCTGCTGGGTCAGAGAGAGGAGCTCGGTCGTGGGCGCCATTCGTTTGGGGTCGTGGGTCCGTTCGTTTGGGGTCGACAGTCGGCTGGGTCGGAGATCCGCGGTGCTCAGAGGCGGCGCTCGGTCTGCTGGGTCAGAGAGAGGAGCTCGGTCGTGGGCGCCGTTCGTTTGGGGTCGACGGTCTGCTGGGTCGGATTTCCGGTCGGCGGGCTGATCTGCTGGTTTCGAGGGAGGGACTCCAAGAGGGAGCGAGCGGCGTCAGCGTCGGCAAGTGGGTCGGATTTCCGGTCGGTGGGGGAGAGCACGGTGGTAAATGGAGGAAATTTTGAAAATGAAACGTGAGAATGGCGACATCCGCGTTTTGAATCTTTTGATTGCTTTTTTTTTTTGTTTAAAAAAAAATGAAAAAAAAATTGACACGTGGAAAAGAGACGGATGAGAGACTGATGAAAGCCGCATGCGTAGAAGCTCTCTTCTCCCCCTTTCTCCGTTCTCACACACGCTAGACCAGGAGTAGTGATTGAGAGAGAGACACAGAGATCAGGTCGTGAGAGATGCGATTTTGAGAGGGAGATTCCGAGCATGAAGCAGAGAAGAAAAGAAGTAGAATAGATGAAGAAGGAGGAGTTCGGCCATGGGGGAGAAACCAACGAAAATCAGCAAGGTAAATTCTATTTCTTTAGCTTTTGGGTATTTGACTTTGGGGATAAATTCGGGTGATTTTCCTTTGGGCGATTTTCGGTTATGGGCAGCCTATTAGTTAGGGTTTTTAGTTGCAAAAATTCAAATGGGTCATTGGTGTTTGATTTTTGTAATTTTGGTAGTTCCTTGTCTTGAGTTTATTACGATTATTGTTGCAACATATGGGTTCGAATTTATGGTATGGGTTTTTTGTAGAACTGATTTGGGTTATCTTTGGGGTTTGATTTATAGATTGAAATCTACGGTTCATGTTGGGGTATTAGCCGAATGGTATATGTCCCTTGGAATTTCAGTTCTAGTAATTTAGCCTGTGTTTTGTTTGCTGGAAAACTGGTTGGGTTTGTGAAAGAATTTTTATGGTGTTGGCCGTATGATATTTATATTGGAATAATGCTCCTCTTGGGGTCACGACAATGTTGAAAATGGAGGTTTGGTTTTCTGATTTGTAATTCTGGTTATAGTTGGTTGATTAGCTTTTGGATGTTAATTCTGGACAGTTCTTTATGGCTATGGCCGACTTTCCATTAATGAGGATAGATGGCTTTACTTTGTGGACGGATGAAGTGAGGGTCGCAACATTGGATAATGATATTTTGGGGCCTTGCTTAGTGGTTACTAGATTAGGTCTTGGAGTGATTTATGTTGGTAAGGGTTGATCCTATATTAGAATTATTAATATCTAGGGATTTGGATGTTTAGCATTGTAGATTTATGTAATTTTGTAACGATGGATTGCTAATTGTTGGTTGGAGAAAGGTTTAAAGTTTGGAGAAAGAATTAATGTGTAAGAGTGCAATAACTGAATAACTTGATATAAAGAAAATACAAGAACCAATAAATGTGTAAGATATAAACATAGATAACAATTTAGATATCGTAATAGCAAGTTGATTCTAAGTATAATGCTTAGCTTTGAGGTTTATGTATATGCCTCAAGCTTTAATAAACAAATATATTACAATATGTGATTATAACCCAAATTAATAAGAGTTATTAGATTAATATGTTAAATAAGATTAAGGTCTTATAGTCTAAACTACTTAAATGATTAGTAACTAATAAGTGTAAGGCATTAAATGTAATGGTAAATTATCTATGTGACCCTAAGACAACAAATATAAATTAGGTAGGATGTAGAAGTACATAAATGTACTTTGAATCCAATATGAGGTCATTTAGTAACTAATTTACCTATCCATGTACACCGAGTATTTTAGTGTATCATCGGATTAAGTTTATGTTTGTTATGTGCTGTATGCATATATGTATGTATATGAGTCAAATATACATTGTTAACTTAATAAATAAGCAACGCGTTACAAAAAGGGATTAATAATGATAATGTAATACAATAATATATAAACCAATGAAAATAGTAAATATGTCTTATTGTTAATAAACAAATAAATACGAACATTGAACCAATGATTAACCTAATAATAGCCAAAAGTACATAGCTAATCTTAGAAGGGGGTAACGCGACGTGTGAGGAATCGGGTAGCTTTTGTATCATAGAGTATAGGGTTCAATAGCATAGTCTAATGTTACCAATGTTTGCAGGATCGTGTCCAGATTGAAGACTTTAATTGGATCTCCAATGTAGAGTTTGAGTAACTAAAATCCAGTGGAAGTTCGAGTCATGAGTCTAATGCAGCCAAGATGAGTATTCTACTCACTAAGAAAATATATATTTTTATATGTAATAGATTGATAAAAATATATATATTGTTTATGAAACCAAACCGACCATATGATAAAATATATATTTTGGATAATTGGAATAGTTTAATTATGTTCAAATATATCAATGATGTTTAAAGAATTGATGCATGAGTGAAGTGTGTTGAATTGATTTAAAGGGTTTGAGTGTGTGCTACAGTTGGGATTTAAGTTATGCAAATTGTTTGAGAACATGTCATGTTGAAACTATTTATGTTTTATGAAGAAACTATGATTTGAATAATTTCAAAGTATTTGATGAAATGTTTTTAAGAAAACATGATTTGACAACTGCATGATTTTATGATACAGTAGTGAAACATATAATTGTCAAGCACAGAGCATAGAGCATGTAGTATAGAACATACATACAACAACAATACATCAGTAATAGAATGCAGTAAACACAGTTAAACAACAGTTATTAGCATCGCGGGGGACCCAAGCCCTAGTTTCATGCATATCATTTATAACATTGTTTTATAAGTGATGTTTTTATGCTGTGAGTAGTTTTTACTAGACGTGTTAATATGCATAAGGGTCTTAAATGAAAAGAGCTTATGTATATTTCTATCAGATGGTTGCATGATTTAAATGCATTGAATTTGAAAGTGCATAGATGATTGCATCGCCTAGAATTAGAGATACTTGTGTCTATGTAAGGCCTCGTGAGTTGTCGTTGTTCGTCACATTGACACTCAAAGACAATTTGCTAGAAGGTTTAGGCCTAGTATTACGGGATGCTAATGTCTATGTAAGGCCTCGCGAATTGTCGTTCTTCAGTTAAGACGTGCTTGTATAATGGAGTCTTAACTCTAGTACTCGCATGATCATGCTGACGTTCAAAGACAATTTGCTAGGAGGTTTAGGCTTAGTGTTGCCTATTTCTAGTAATGTGGATGTCTTAGTACTAAAGTAATATATTGTAGATGGGTTTATATGTAGAAGCTTCCAAGGAGGGATGATTGTAACTTCTATATATGTTCATAGATACATAGTATGTTTTAAATGTTTTCTGGATAGTCGATGTTTACTGTATTAGCTATTGGTAAATTGTGGCTGATATAGTGCTCGCGTGACTAAAAATAAAATAAAGGTTCTTTGTAAAATTGAGTTAGTTTAATATCATTAAGGTCTTACTATGTTTTATACTGAGGCGGTAGATTCATTTTTTCACCTATGCGGATGTAGATATCACCATAATCGTGTATATGATGTTTATTTGGTTGCAGACACTTTGGTATAGTTGATAGTTTGGTAGCAATGTACTTGGGATATTATGACTGAAGTTCGCCGCGACGGTTGTAATTGTCGGACCACGGGTTGTCCACTATTTTATAAGTCTGTATCGCTTGTGACGTTTGTATCAATTATTCTTTGTAAAACCATTATTATTATGTAATTATTGTGTTAATAAGACTCAAATAGATAGATGTTAAATGACTCTTTGTTGTAATTAATTTGTGATAGATGTATAAGTTGTAATTTCCGCTATTTAGGTTTATGTTTTCCGCTGCATAGTTAAATAGATGTTACTCTGATTATCAGGTGCATGTTATGGGACATGTGTCATATGTTGGCTTTGTGATATATCGTTATGCCACTGTGAGGACTCGTTTATGTTTGTATAAAAAAAAAAAAAAAAAAAATGTCGTCACATCTATTGCAACACTTCCACAAGCCAAGTTAGCTTCAAGACACTGAGCGGCACCTATCGAGTCGCTAATATCTATCCAAGTACACAAAAATATGTGACCAAAGTCAAATATGCAGGGTATGATATTCTTTGGATCGTCTCCGTCAGTAGATGTAGGCTTATTAAGTCGAATTGAACCACTTAAATCTTGGTGTTTCGTGTGATTGTGTTATTTTCTGCTTTATTGAGATTCCAAAAATTTGTTTTGTCACAACAAATAGGAATACATACATTATTTGGTTTAACGTTAAATTTTCTTTGTTGAACAATTCTAGCCGTTGGGGTTGATTTGGTTTCCTTTGAGAGATGCTAGTAGTTGAATGTTTGATTGTGTTTCCTTCTTGAGAGATGGTAGCCGTTGTGGGTTGCCTTGTAGATCTTGAGTTGCCGTTTCAGGATTTGTTTCCTTGTTGCTTGATTGTCCATTACCATTCCCCCACCAGAAAACCACCATAGCTCTCTCTACTAATTAAGCGCCCAACCTTCGCCTCATACCTTGACGCCTCGACCTCCCTCCAAAAGTGAAGCTCCTCTGCCTTACCTACATACCATTTCTTTTCAGATCTGAACCAATTAAGCAGCTAGCCTCTCTTCTCGTGAATGCTCTGCCTCTCAGAGAAAACATTAACATAAATAGACCATGTTTTCTTTTGGTGTAGCTTCACTAGATGGGTGTGGAGTGAGATGATGAATCTTGTTTGATTTGGAACCCATGTGTTGTATGAGAAGAAGTGATCAAGTGAAGCATTAATGATTTACAAGAAAAAAACTTGAAGACCAACTTGTGCAAGCTGAACTTGGGAGGTACTGCCTATCACCTTTGGAAACAGAGGAATGACCTTCTTCTTCATGGGAACACACCGAAAACAGAGGAGGCTATAGTGGATGAGGTCAGATGCGAGGTTCGTGCTAGAATCACGATGAAAGAAACCTTCAAGATGTCTGCTGAGAACCTGGATCTAATTTGTGTTTTGAATTTGCTCAAAAATTTCTGGTTTAACTTGCTGATTTAGTTTTGTTAGAATTTTTGTTTCAGCTTGTATATGGGTTAGCTGTTGCTTCTGCTATTGATATGTAGTTGTATTGTGGTTTCTTCTACTTGTTGGGTAGTTGATTGATCTAGTTTGACTGGAGTGTAATTGTAGGTCGAATTTAGTTTAAAAAAGTTTTCATTCTTGTTGTTATCGTGCACAACATAACAATAATGAATAATATAAAATCGAAAGGAGAGCAAGAGAAAATTAAGATAAAGATTTACGTAGTTCGGTAATGTGCCTACTTCTACAGGAGTGCGACTATTTCAATAATAATTTAAGGTTACAGCATAACATATTTATAACAAAAACTTAACATTATTGAAATAGTTTTTGTTATATTTTTGAGTGTAATTGTAGGTTGAATTTAGTTTAAAAAAGTTTTCATTCATCTTGTTGTTATCGTGCACAATAATAATAAATAATATATAATCGAAAAGAGAGCAAGAGAAAATCAAAACACAGATTTATGTAGTTTGATAATATGCCTACTTCTACAGGAATGCGACTATTTCAATAATAATTTAAGGTTCTAGCATAATATATGTATAACAAAAGCTTAACATTATTGAAATAGTTTTTGTTATATTTTCGCCTGTGGTATGCACATGTTGCATAACCAATTTCATCCGACTTACATCATGTTATCTTGTAAAACAAAATGTTACAGGAATATGAATTAAGAAAGGAATAAATTTGAGCTCAATTTCTGTTTAAAATAAAATTAAATGAGCTAAACTTAATAATAAAATACTCCCTTCAAATCTAACTCAGAAGAATAACATTACTCCGTGTGAATGCGCGTGGGGATGTGGCCCATTTGTATTTGCGATCCAATGACAAACAAGTAACGGAGAAAATGAATATTCAAATAAATTTATATTGTTTAATAGAAATTAATATTCAAATAAATTTAGAGACAATTTTTTTTAAAACCGTTTGTAAGTTCCAGATAGTTTACAAACAGTTTCTTTTGAAACCGTCTGTAACATATATATATATATATATATATATATATATATATATATATATATATATATATATATTTTTTTTTTTTCTTTTCTGTTTTTTTTTTTGATTTTCCTGTTTATTTCTTTTTAAAACACATCATTCTTTCTTCTTCTCTTTGAAAAAAACCATCTCTCTCTCAAAGCTCTCTGTCGTTCTTCTTCCTCTCTCTGGCCGGCGATTGAAGACGGACGTCAACGGGATCTGGACGGTCGGTGAGAACGAGATGTGTGACGGGATCTGGACTGTCGGCGGGAACGGGACGCCCGATGGGATCTTGCGATGGTTTTTGGCCAGATCTGTCAAACCTACGCCGGTGTACGTGCGTGGGTTTGACAGATCCGGCTCGATCCTGTCGAAATCCACACTCGGCAAGATCTGTGGCTGGAATACAGAGAGAGATCCGGCCGGAATACGTGGATTTTCGGCTGATTCTCTCTTCCTCTCTCTCTCTCTCCCCCCCTCTGGCCTCCTCGCGCGTCACCACTCTCTTCCAAACTACCGGACGAATCTTTTTTTCTTTTTCTTTTTCTTTTTTTTCTTTTTGGGTTTGGATTGTGTTTATTTTACATTTTGGGTTCGGAATTAATGTTTGATGGGTAGTGCAAGAGAGCATGGGTGCGGTGGAGAAGAAGCTAATGGAGATGGAGATCGTATTCCTGTGACTGTGACAACCTTTCGGTGGTCCCTTTAGCCAGCGAGATGGACAATAATAATAATAATAATTATTATATTAAAAATAATAATGATTATAATTATAAAAAAAAAAAAAAAAAAAAAAAAAAAAAAAAAAAAATTCTGGATGGTTTTGGGCAAAACCATCAAGAATTGGTTCTAGACGGTTTAGGCCAAACCGTCCATCACCCGGATTAGTGCATGCAATGAACTCTGCCTCCATAATAGATGTAGCAACTATAGTCTGCTTGTTGTTTTTCCAAGATATAGCCCCTCCAGCTAGAAGAAAGATATATCATGAAGTAGACTTTCTGCTATCTACACATCCAGCAAAGTCTGAATCTTTATACCCAAAGACCTCCAAACTATCAGCGTGTTTAAAAGTCAAACTGTAACCCTTGGTTCCTTGCAAGTATCTCATGATCCTCTTGGCAGCTTTCCAATGCTCTAATCCTGGATTACTTTGGTACCGTCCTAGCATTCCAACCGCCAATGCAATGTCAGGTTTGGTGCAGACTTGAGCATACATCAGGCTCCCTACTGTAGATGCATATGGGATACTCTTCATCTGCTGTTGTTCCAATTCATTTTTGGGACACTGGTCTTTACTGAATGGGAAAAATATATATTAGCCCCCCAAACTACCACCCTTTCTTCGGATGGCCCTCCAAACTACCAATGCTTAGATTCTGGCCCCCCAAACTACCACTTTATGATTTTTTGACCCCATCCGTCCATTTATGCCATCAATTCTAAAAAAAATTCTGAAAATACCCCTCCTACACTTTGAAATTCTCACGGTTAAGGGAGGGGTATTTTCAAGTTTTTGGCCAATTTCTGTTAGAATTAACGGTATAAATAGACAGATGGGGCCAAAAAATCAAAAAGTTGTAGTTTGGGGGGTCGAAGTGCAAGTGTTGGTAGTTCGGGGTGCCATCCGGAGAAATGGTGATAGTTTGGGGGACTAATATATATTTTTCCCTTACTGAATCTTTCTCCTTTAGCGATAAGTACCACACTAGACTTACAGTCACTCATCCTGAATCTCTCTAAAACCTTTTCAATGTAGGCCTCCCGAGACAGTCTTAATATTTTCTGTTGCTTGTCCCTGTGAATCTCTATGCCAATGACATAGGAGGCTTCACCCAAATCCTTCATTTCAAAGCTTTGGGAGAGTAACTGCTTAGTTTCATGTAGCAAACCCAAATCATTGCTTGCAAGTAAAATATCATCTACGTATAGGACTAGAAATATCACGTTACTCCCACAGACTTTAAGGTATATACATTGATCAACAAGGTTCTCAATAAAACCTTATGAAACTTAATATACTATTGACGGGAGGCCTGTTTTAGTCCATATATAGAATTCTTTAACTTGCAAGCTCTCTTGCTATCATCATCAAAGCCTTCAGGTTGTTTCATATAAACCTCTTCTTCAAGATCCCCATTCAGGAAGACTGTTTTCACATCCATCTGGTGTAACTCTAAGTCAAAATGAGCTACTAATGCCATGATTATCCTAAATGAATCCTTCTTTGATACCGGAGAGAAGGTTTCGTGATAATCAATGCCTTCCTTTTGAGTGAAATCCTTGGCCACAAGTCTAACCTTATATCGTTAAACATTACCAGAAGCATCCCTTTTGGTTTTGTAAACTCATTTGCAGCTTATGGCTACAGCTCCCTTTGGTAAGTCAACGAGATCCCAAACTTGGTTTTTAGCCATGGATTCCATATCTTCCTTCATGGCATCGTACCACAATGTGGAGTTATCCCCACTCATGGCTTGTGAAAACACACTTGGATCATCCTTAGGTCCAACATCAAAGTCAGACTCTTGGAGGTATACAACATAATCTGTAGAGAATGCTGGTCTCCTTATTCTAGAGGACCTTCTTAATTCTACTTCCTCTGCATTTTGCAATGGGAGAGTAGACTCATTCTGAACCTGTTCTGTATGAGTTGTTTGTTCTAGAACTGGCTGTGGCTCTGGAGGATCAAATTGATTTCCCAGTTCATCATGAGCCGGTTGTTCTAAAATTGATTGTGGCTCAGGATAATCAATCTGATTTTCCCTGAATACAATCATTCTTCCTCTGTGAGGAGGAGATTTGGCCAACTCTCGTGCTTCTACTAATTCTATTCTTTGTGGATAAGCACTCACACTAGGTTCAGCATCCTCAAAAAATTTTGCATTCATAGACTCAACAATTCTAGTGCTATGAGAAGGGCAGTAAAATCTGAATCCTTTTGAGTTTACTGCATAGCCAATAAAATGACTGCTGGTTGTCCTTGGGTCAAGTTTCTTCATGTTTGGATTGTAAATCCTCACTTCAACAAGACAACCCCATATGTGTATGTGATTTAAACTTGGTTTCCATCCAGTCCATAATTCAAAAGGTATCTTAGGAACAGCCATCAAGCAAAAGGCATAGGTTAGAAGATACCTCAAAATTTATTCTGCAAAAATTTTGAAGAAGCGTTTGAGCAACAATGGCCGAAGGTAAGCCTAAACCTGATTCTTGATTTATTTCCGGTGCGCATGTTAGTTTAATAATATGTTGAATATATCTAACAAATCAATTATATATATACGGATATACCTCTGGATGATTATGATTGCTCTGTTATTGAAGAAAGACCAGTGTGATGGTTTGCTAAGGAAGATTCTCTACTGGTGAAATTATTTTCTTGTTTCAATCAACTGTGATCGATAATCTAAATCCCACACCTAGCTCTATTATTTCCGCTTCACTAGTGTTAGCACAATTTTTCCCTGATCAACTGCGCACATGTTCACTTTCACAAACATAATGGGTGTCCTGTTTCTTTCTTGTAGAAGGTAATCCTCCTTGGTTGTTAGAAGAGCCTTCAAAAAGAAAGAAGTGGTTGCCTCTGAGCATTTTGGTACCTCTTATAAGCGTGTTTGCTCTCACATGTACCATTACTTGTGTATATGTATGGAGAAGAAAGATGGCCAAGGAAGAAGGTAATGGCTTTTCATAAGGCACAATGTGCACAATCTAAGGTTTTGTCTCTTTGAATTAAAATAAAACTATTTATCCTTTCATGACATTATCATATAACTAATATATATAGTTGTCTTCTAAACTCAGGAATTAGAAGTGACAGAAGAAATCGAGCACTTCGTGCATTAGACAGTGAAAAACATGTCAAAAACTTGATAGACTCGGGTCAATTCAGAGAAGAAGATGAGAAAGGTATAGGTGTACCTTATTTTGATTTGGAAAGCATTCTAGCAGCTACAGATAGCTTCTCAAATGCAAACAAGCTTGGAGAGGGGGGCTATGGGCCTGTTTACAAGGTGATTTCAATAACATTAATTGCTATTTAATCTTCATGTAAACAAGTTTTTAGTTAGTGGTAATATTCTGTTTATGGTGACTTTGGTCCCAGGGCACATTTTCAGGAGGTAAAGAGATTGCGGTAAAAAAGCTCTCAAGTATCTCAAGACAAGGCTTATAAGAATTTAAAAATGAAGTGGTATTGATTTCAAAACTTCAACACATGAATCTTGTTAGGCTTCGGGGATATTGCATAAAAGGAGATGAAAAGATTTTACACTATGAATACATGCCGAACAAAAGCTTAGACTCATTTATATTTGGTTAGTTTCTAAACCAATTTCCTAACATCCTACATATATGCTTGATAAACTGTATCTTATTAGAGTAAAACCTGATTTATTATTGTTGGTAAAATTGTTCTCTTGAATGACAAATGGAAACCTTGCAAGATCAAAAGCTAAGTAGGTCTTTGGACTGGGAGATGCGCTTCAAAATTATTTTGGGAATAACTCGTGGGCTTGTTTATCTTCATCATAACTTTAGATTGAGGATCATCCATATGGATTTGAAAACCAGCAACATTCTTCTAGATGAGGAGATGAACCCCAAGATTTCTGATTTTGGCTTGGCAAGGATGGTTGAAGGCAAAGAAACCGAGGCAAATACAAATAGAGTAGTTGGAACTTAGTAAGTTTACAGTACACTTTATCACAATTTTCACTCCCAAACTCTGTTCTCTGTTTACATAGAATATACAAGTGCTATATGTCTCCACTGATGAAATATGTTGGCATGCAGTGGCTATATGTCTCCAGAGTATGCATTAAATGAGATTTTCTCAGTTAAATCGATGTTTTTGTTTTGGTGTAGTTCTACTTGAGATTATAAGTGGAAAAAAGAATACAGGATTTTATCGGTCAGAACTAGCCATGAGCCTTTTGGGTTATGTAAGTGTGTTTATTTTTTTTATAGTCATTAATTTCTTTTGGTAATTTTATACTCCATAAAAATTTTGATTTTAAAATTGTCTCAGGAGTGGAGATTGTGGGTAGAAAACAAGGTGTTGGATTTAATGGACCAGACTCTACGTGAAGTTTGCAAAGAAGATCATTTCTTGAAATGCGTAAATATTGGACTCTTATGTGTACAAGACGACCCAAATGACTGCCCCACCTTGTCAAATGTTGTTACCATGCTTGACAGTGAAGCTGCAACAGTTCCAACTCCAAAATGACCAGCTTTTGTTCTAGGAGCAGGCTCTTCCAGCACAACTAGTTCTTCTACTAGACCTAGCACACATACCGACTCAACCAGTAGTTAGGTGGAACATGATAATGCATGATACCAATGGAAAGTTCTTGTGAGTCTGTCCTTTATTAGACTTGCAATGGTTCTAGTGAACAAAACATTGGCTTCTAGATATAAGAAGTTCGTATGAGCCCCACAACCAAATGAAACTATTCTCCCAAATGAAACCGTATTTGGTGATAATTGTAATTTCTTTTACTATTCTGTTTCAGTCATTGCGAAGTAACATATACTTAAGATAGCTCATAACTTGTAACCATTTTGGTCACTCTCCCTTTTTCCAGTTCAAGTTTGCATATAATCTTTTCTGATTCAAGTGTAATATTTTTCTTTTCTTTTATTTCTTTCTTCGCTCCCTCTCTCTTGAGTGGGCACAAGCAAGAATCAAGTCAAGTGAAGTTGAGCCGGAGTTTGCTGCCTAGGTTTTTGACTAAATCAAGTTATTCCTCAATTAGATCCTAAAGCCTGTTGATGCGGAATACATTGGACCTTTAGTTTTATTTAAAATATTAGTTTTATTTTATTTAATTATGGGCTTGATTCAAAGTTTAAGTTATTTGTAGTTTAATAATGGGTTTGGCCCAAAGTTAGTCATTAATTTAATTTATGTGTAATCCAATAATGGGCTTGACCCTTAGTCACATTAGGATTAGGGTTAGGGTTAGGATTTAGACTATGAGTCTATTTAAGCATAATATTCTATTATAATAGACAATTTTGAAGAATTTGATTAATTTGAGCGTGTGCCGCCCTTTGTTTCTCTTTATTCCTTGAGTCTATTTAAACATAATATTCTATTATAATAGACAGTTGATGATAAATGAAAATATTGAGCTTGCTTGCGCCGCTATTATCTTCTCCTTATTCTCTCTCTCTCTCTCTCTCTCTCTCTCTCTCTCTCTCGGCTTTCTTCTTCCTTTCTCTCTTGATTTCTGCTTCTTCTCCCACTATTTATGCTTCTTCTTCCTCTTAAATTCTTACTTTATTTCTCCCATTAATCATCCTACATCACCTGAATTTTCACTTCCACCCTCTATTATTCTAGTGTAACATTACAATGTCAATCAACAATTTCCTGTTTGATTCCTTTGAATTGAGTGTCATGTTCAATAATTGAATGAATATTTTAACACTCGGGCTTAAACTCATTTTTAATACTTGAGACTCAACATGAGAAATATTTAATTTAAATGTGAGGTGAATTGTAGAGTCAAGATTCGAATTTATAACTTGTGACTTTGATACCATGTTAAAATACTCATTATCCCTAAAAACTTAAAGCACCGATTTTTTAGTAGTGGTTATAGAAAGACTTCTCGTCCAAATGGGAAAAGAAGTCGACGTGAGCTAAAGCCAATTAAAGAAAACCAATCCAAGCTAGTGAAAAACCAAAAGCAAAATGTAACCGGCCCCATGCATGTAGAAGTCAGGTGAGGCTACAAAGTAGCATTACGCTTTAATGCCATCTTGTTATACATATATCAGAGAAAGATGTGTCTGATGTCATTTTTTTACACATTTTTTTTTTTTAAATTTTTTTTTTTTTTTTGTGTAAACTCATCATTGAATGTAGTCTCATTGATTCAATGATGAACAAAACATGTATAAAAGAATAAAATCGAATATTTCTCCTAATACTTCGTATCAATTATTCAGACGGGATCTCACTTTACAAAGTTCTTTGAGTTTATTCAATTGAATGTTGATTAAGACTGAGTTCCTACTACAATGTTGAAGCAACTTTGAACTTTGCCTAGATTTACTAGCTCAAATAAGCGATTGATTAGCTTCTGCTTGTTTCTTTCAAGATTTGGATGTAGAGTAAGGAGGCTGGAGGCCTCAAAGTAAAATACATCAATCTTTACAAATTTAGGAATTTTGATGAGTTAGAAAATCTTAATATGCTACAAGTAATCTAGGGTTGGCAAAACGGGTTATGGTGTCGGGTTTGGGTTGACCGGGTTGGGGTCAACTCATTTAGCTAATCGTTTTATAATCTGTCATAAATGTGACATAAATGAGTTGGCGGGTCATAAACAGGTTGTCCAATCAATCCATTTATAAACATGTCACTAAACAGGTTAACCTGTCAACTAATTTAGCCTAAACTCTAACGCTATAATTTTGTGTTGTGTCCGTATCAAATTCACAAATCATATCAATAATTGCTAAAAACCCTAACAGCAACTAACAAAATTAAGCACACTTTTCACCGGTTCCCACCACCCATAGGCACCGGATCCCATTTTTTGCTGAAAGTATGCCTCTTAGGAAGAAGTTCCTAAGCATTTAAGCAACCAAAATTCTCTCAAAGTGGTAATTAACGAAATAAAGTAGCTGTAATCACTTGGCTTATAGCGATATCATTCCTACAAACATACAAACAGTAGACATGTAGTGATTTTTCGGATCAGATTGTTTGTCTTGGACCCTTCTTACATTATTAGTGCAGAAGAGGGGCAGAGGTACTCATAGTAAATTATATAAAATTTATTTTTAGTTCATTAGATTATTTATTTAAAAAATAGAATAGATTTAACCTTCATCTATAAAGAGTGTAACTGTTTACAGATTTATAATTATTATTTTTTTTTTTTTTCACCTTTTACTTTTCTTCCATATTTCAATTTGATAATAAAAAATTAATAAAAAAAAAGAAAAGAATATAAAGTTAAGAATAAATAATCAGATGAATTATGCCTTTTAAAATCTTTTAGTTAAACTAAATAAAGTAGATTTTGGTTAACTATTTTAAATTAAAATATAAATAAGTCATTGGGATTGGTCTTACAAACCACTACTATGGCAGAGTTTTATATCACTGTCCTTTTAACTATAAGGAAAATATCTCCGTAGTATTGGTTTAACCATAATTTTTTATAAATTAATGTGAAAGTTCGTATTTTATGAAAGAGAAACAGTTCATTACAATTGGTATCAGAGCTTCAATCTTGCAATAGCAGAAGGCACCAGATCTATAAGAAAATGTGAAGAAACAACTAAATAACAAGGATAACAATTTCAATGGCAGATGGATCAGATAATAGCATCGATTAAGACATTGGTGGCTACACAAAATAAAACAGCACTTTCGTTAGATCGAATTGAGAAACGAGTAAATGCAAGAAGATATGCAGAGGATTATGAAGAAGAAGAGAATATAGAAAAAATAAGGCAAGCCCAAAGGGTATGAAGAGAACAAGCATCACGAGGGAAGAAAGAAACATACATGTCTGAAAAAAAAAAGACATGCAAGAAGGTATGGAGAAAATGATCATCCATGGAGTGAAAGAAACATACAATAAGAAGAGAGAAGATATGCAAGAAGGTATGAGGAAAATTATCATCATCAATGAGGGGAAAGAAACATACATACTAGAGCTGCAAGGTTGAACTTTCCCAAGTTTGATGGAGATAATCCAATGGGATGGATCTATAAAGTTGACCAGTTCTTCGATGAGGGCACTTTACTTCTCATTACATTTTCTAATCCTATATGGATAATGGAAATTAAAATAAGTTATGAGCTGGATATAGAGGTACAAAATTGTATTATAGAAAAATTGGGGAATAAATTTACTAATTCTAAAAACAGCATGAGAAGTGGGTTACTTTTATATAAATGACGTATTATGGTGGCAATTTGGAGTCTCTTACGACTAAAATACTAGATATAGTTCATGACAATCCTATAGTTGGTCACTCAGGGTACCAGAAGACTTTACATCAAGCTAAACAAGACGTTTATTGGCGAAGTATGAGATCTGATTTCAAACACTACATTAGAAATTGTGATATGTTTCAATGACAAAAAAATGAAATCCTACTCCTAACTGGGTTCTTACAACCTTTGCTTATATATAGCTCATCGTGTGTTGGCTAAAATTTCTATGGATTTCATTGAAGGGCTTCCTTTATCTCATGAAAATAGTGTGGTACTGGTCGTGGTAGACAGACTAAGTAAGTATGCTTGTTTTATGTAGGCTGGGCAATTCGGGTTGGTCGGGTTAACCCATCGGATTGACAGGTCAACCTGTTTAGCTCATAAACAAGTTGGCATGTCACAAACGTATCATAATTAAACATGTCATAAATGGGTTAACAAGTCATAAACGAGTCATAAACGAGTCATAAGTGTGTCATAAATGAGTTGACGGGTCATAACGGGTTATAACCTAAACCCAAACCTTATAACTTTGTGTCGTGTCCGTGTCGAATTCGCGGGTCGTGTCAAAATTGTAAAGCCTAATTTTATGCCTATTTTACATCCATTCATAGTAGCAAAAATAGCAATTGTATTCATGAACAATATTTTCAAATTACATGGCAAGCCGGTGTCTATAATCAATGATAGGGACAAGTTCTTTTTGGCAAGAGTTTTTCAAACTACGAGGCACGTGTTAGCAATGACTTCAGCTTACCACCCTCTATCGGATGGTCAAATGAAATTCTAAACAAATGCCTAGAACACTATCTACGATGCTATGCATGAGAACAACCTAAATCGTGATAAACTTGGATGGCAATGGCAGAGTTTGCGTATAATACTAATTTTCATGCTTCTATGAAAATAACACCCTTTGGAGCTTTGATTGGGTTTGAATCAACCAAACTTGTTACCCATTACAATGTATAAATTAATAAACCAAACTTTTATTAATTTATGCAAAAAAAATAAATAAATAAAGTTATTAAATCAGAAGGAGTCAAAATGTATTCAACCCTAAAAAATAAAGACCAGAAAAGATAAGAAAAAAATAATTAAATGATAGAGAAAAAGAATTGATAATAAGATGAAGAACACATTTGAAAAGCGTTAGCAAAAAAAGAAAAATTAAAACTTTAACTAACTATTTTAAATAGAAATTTTAAAAATTAATATCGGATTCTGAAACAAAAGGAATGCATCTACCAGCGAATCTAGGCGTTGTTTGGCGACACATTCGCCTGTATAGATAGTACTATGACCTTTTTTTTTTTTTTAATAACAATCAACATCAAAACATTTTAACTTTTTTTATTTTTTATATCACATTAATAATTTTTTTTATTACTATTCAAATAAAAAAAAATTACTATAATGCAAAACATTTTTCACTTTTAATATAAATTTTTTTTACTTTATATCATATTGTTATATTGTACTGACTTTAAAATTAACAACACTGTTATGCACTTTGAATCAATGTCAATTTTTCAAAAAGAAAAAGTAAAAGATACGTGAATAATTGATTGTCAAGGTACGGTCCCACTTTGAATCAATGACAGCTTTTTAAAAATAGAAAAACAAAATTGTTGTGCATGAGACATTTTTCATTCATCCAACCCACCACCCTAAAGGCGCAGCGGTCCTCTCCTTCTCGATCTTGCTTAAATGTGAAGTTCCCAGTTCCCGGGTCACCATCATCACCTATCCATGAAGTCAACGTCAGCTCTTCATCCATCTTCATACCTGGAAGAAATGGATCAGCTGGATTTTGGAAGCTCTCCCACAGAGTCATCACATACTGTTCATCCCTTAAGACCAGGTTTCCAGAATCCATGAGCGTCAAATTTCGATTTGTAGACCGGCTGGCGGCTGATAATTATCGACACCTGCTGTCCAATAAACTTTTCTAGTATTGATATCCCATACCTTAAGGTTGCCATCTTCTGCAATTCCAAAACTTAGATGGTTTGGTTAGCTGATGTGCTTAACTGTTAGTTTGTTTGCAGAATTATCGGTTATAAGAAGCCAGATAAGCATATGGCCGGGCTGAGTATGGAAAATCAGTGAATTGTTTGTATCTCAAATTCTTGGAGCTTCGATTGGGCTTGAATCTGAAAGAAATCTGAAACCTAAAAGAAATAAAATGTGAAATAATAAAATAAGAGAGATAAAATATTTTACGTGGTTCGGTCGATGACCTACGTCTAAAGGATAAAGCCCTAAGGCTACATTATGCTCTTATTATTTGATTAATTTACAATACAAATGATTCCTATTTATAGGGATATAAAGAGAATACAAAATAGTATGTAAAAAGAATATAATCGATTACAATTAATAAGGATTAAATCAAATCTTCCAATATATGAAGAGTACCATAATATATAGTATCAGTGTATTCTCTAACAGAATCAACCAAACTTGTTACCCATTTCAATGTACAAATTCCTATAAGTTCATTCATTCATCAAATAATATTCAGTACAAAATCATCCATAAATTCATCCTTAATATTCCAGAATCCAACTCATTTCATAAAGATATCCAGAAAGTTCATTACAGAAAAAGTAAAAAAAGTACTTTTTAAACATTTTACTAAACATACCAGTTTTTTGTTTGGCACCATTTTTTAGATACTAAAAGTACTTTTTAAGGTCCTTAACACAATTCCAACATACTTGAAGTATTTTATGTTTTTCTATAGGAAGCCAAAATGTATTTAACTCTAAAAAATAAAGATTAGAAAAAAAAATATTTAAATGATAGAAAGAAATAATTGATAATAGAATGAAGAACAGATTTGAAAAGCCATTAGCCAAAAAAAAACTTGAACTAACTATTTAAATAGAAATTTAGAAAATTAGGGCATGTTTGGGTAACAATTTTTTAATTTTTTTATTATTATTATTTTACAAAAACATGTTTGGGATTTTTTTCAATTAAAATTTTATTTAAATTTTATCGAAATTTTTTTTTTTTAATTTTGTCTCAAGTTCACTAAACCATACCAACATAATTTTAAAAAGCAAATTTATTTATATTCACAATTTTAAATATAAAAAAAAATTAAAAAAAATCACACAACTAAACAAATCCTTAATATTTGATGCTGAGACAAAAAGGGATGCATCTACAGCGAATCTAAAGTAATGATAATTACAAGAATGCCATGGCAAAGCAAAATTTCCGGAAGACCTTCACCGTAGCACTGCTCAAAGTTTTAGAACATTCCTAGTAGCTTCACCAAATTTTACTCACCAAAATAGCTAAAAATTACTTTTTTCTATTCTGGTGAGTCACTTTATTAAAATTCTCCCAGCAGCCTCACCATTTTAACTAGTCAATATTCACTATTCTATTTAAATAATAATTTTTCAAATTTTTTTATTATTTCTTTATTTAATATTTTTACAAAGAATCATTCATATCCATGAAATAAGGACATTATCGTGTGAGAGAGATGGGAGATGGGAGAAGAAAATGAGAGAGAAAAAAAGAAAAAAGTGTACTGATCATGTGAGAGAGAAAGGTAAAACAAAATTTGGTGAGTGAATATTACTTATCAGAATTGGTGAGTAATTTCACTCATCAAAATTTTTTGGTTAAAATGGTGAGGCTGCTGGGAGTGATTTTTTAGTGTTTTCATCAAATTAGCTTACCAAAATAACTAAAAGGTTATTTTGATTAGGCTACTAGGGATGCTATGAAGGTATTGTCAAACTTTGAATCAATGGCAGCTTTTTAAAAAAGAAAAAGACACGTACATAATTGATAAGGCCCTCAACAAACACAAAGAAAGGCAGACGAGATGATAATATGCTTGAAATGGTATAAAATTTCAATTAAATTAGTTACCAGCTGCGTGCTTTATTCGTAATGGTAAGCCAAAGAAGAAAAATCAACTGCATATTGTCTGCAAGTAACTGGTTGCTGTCTTCCATCTTCTTCTTGTACATACTCTTGTTGTGTTCCTGTCCAAAGAGAACACAAGGTGTGGATTGCAAAGATAGTTTAAAGCATGGAGAGCGGATTACTTCAAAACATGGAGAAACGCTTGTCTCCTGTGGAGGAAGGTTTGAACTGGGATTCTTCGACGCTACGGGAAGCGCTAGTCTCAAAAGGTATGTCGGGATATGGTACAAATGGGATCAACAAACAGTTGTATGGGTTGCCAACAGAGACAACCCAGTACTTAACGGTTCCACCGAAGTTTCTTTTGGAATTGCAGAAGATGGTACGATTAAGGTATGGGATATTAAGACTAGAAAAGTTTATTGGAAAGCAGGTGTTGAGTATTCTCGATCTTTAAATCGAAATTTGAAGCTCATGGATTCTGGAAACCTGGTCTTAAGGGATGAACTGTATGCAAAAACTCTGTGGGAGAGCTTCCAAAATCCAACTGATACATTTCTTCCAGGTATGAAGATGGATGAAGAGTTGACGTTGACCTCATGGATAGGTGATGGTGACCCGGGAAGTGGGAACTTCACGTTTAAGCAAGATCAAGAAGGAGAGGGTCACTACGTTATCTCAAAAAAGCCAATCGTTTATTGGAGAAGTTGGATGCCAGGCAACTTCTTGAGCTCAGATGAAATGCCCTATGCCATAGCCTACTTCTTGTCAAATTTCAGCACTAGCGTGACGCATATTACCAAGAACCCACTTCCGCTAAATAGCTCAAAACAACTGCAGCTGGATAATTACACAAGGTTAGGGATGGATTATACGTATTATAATTACACAAGGTTAGTGATGAATTATATGGGGGAATTACAGTACTGGGATGCGATCAATGAAAATCGATCTAAGATATGGTGGGAGCCGAAAGACAAATGTAGCATTTACAATGCTTGTGGGAAATTCGGTAGCTGCAATATTAACCATAGGTTGGTCTGCAAATGTTTGCCTGGGTTCCAGCCTGCTGACCCGAAGCATTGGGATTCTGAAGATTTCATGGGTGGGTGCAACAGAAATTCGACATTATCTGACAAGAGCGACATGTTCTTGAGCTTAACAATGATGAAAGTGGGCAACCCAGACTCTGATTTCAAAGTAAAAAATGAAACAGAATGCAGAAAGGAGTGCCTTGACAATAGGCAGCTGTGCCAGGCTTATTCATATGAGGTAGCTCAAAACAGCAGCCCAAGAAGTGATAATACTACTGGGACCGACACCTGCTGGATTTGGAATTCGGATCTAATTAATCTTCAAGAGGAGTACACAAACAGTGGTATTAATCTCTCTGTCCGCGTGGCAAAATCTGTTATAGGTACTCCTTTTACACACTGGAATATATATGCTTGGATTAATTCAATAGCTGAATTGCATCCATACTTACGGATCTGGCTAATTTAGTAAAGGCAAATTTTTGGAAATTAAAAAAATCATCATTGATGTCAAAAAGGAAGTGAGAAACCACCTCTGCTGGTATGGATTTTTAAAATCATAGCACTAATCTTTCTTTTTATGCTTGATTATGACATTACATTACCCTCAAAGTCCATAGTTTTGTTTAATTTTGTTAGACAATTTGAAAAATTAACCTCGTCTGTACATTATCACTTGTCAACCGTGGGCTGCCAGGGTATTCACAGCGGTAATTGACATGTCAAGCAGCTTGTTACCTTGCAAATTTTAGCATTTAATTACTATGCAAAATTTTATACCTTTGCAGAATCAACTGATAGGAATTGTGAGCCTTGTGGCACAAACCTGATCCCCTATCCGCTGAGCACTAGAACAAATTGCGGTGACCCAATGTACTTCAAGTTCTACTGCAACACCTCCTCAGGTCAGGTTAGCTTCAAGGCACCTAGTGGCATGTATCGTGTTTCTCGTATTAATCCAAGTACAAGAAAATTTGTCATCCAAGTCAAATATGATAGAAGTTTAGGAATTCTGCTCAATGAGTTGTTATATCCGTTTACAATGTCCAAATGGTCTACCGATGATGGTGAAGTAGAGATTAGTTGGGAGACCCCGCAGGAGCCAAGCTGTAATTCATCCAGAGATTGCAAGGACTGGCCAAATTCAACTTGCAATATAACTAGAGATGGAAAGAAGAGGTGCCTTTGCAATGGAAGATTCCCATGGGATGGCTCAAATTTAAATTGTACTAAAGGTTAGGACACTATTTCATGTGCCTAGCTATGGTAGATTGAGATTGCTCTATTAGTGAAGAAAGAATTAGACCACTAGGAGGATCCTGTCCTTTTGATATTTTGTTTTTCTTTTTTAAAATTGTTGGTGCAAGCACCTTGATTGACCTCAAGCTGCATTTCGAAAAGGAGTTCCTATACAAAATAAGGGAGAGGTCATCAGAAAGCCCACCGGTCCCGTATGACCAGATGCACTTCAACGCCTAAGTCAGTGAAATCCTTTACTGAGAGAGAGCAGAGCTAGTAAATCTAGATTAAAGGTAGTAAGAGTATGTATGTAGATGTGGTAGTGCGTAGGGTGTGAGAAATTGCCTTTAGTAGTGTGGTGGTGTGCAATGGTCAATGAATGGGTGAGTGCCTGATCAGAGTAATTTTTCTTAAAGTCATTGCCTGGCTGATTGAGGGGTTTTGCCCTATGTATATAAGCTGATGTTCCTGCCCTCTCTCGCTTAGGGCTTTAGAGGCCTCGAGCTGTCATTTTTGTTGAGGGAATTTATGGCCATTTTTGGGGTGATTTCCGGCGTGGAAGGTTGTTATCTGACTTGGTGGGAGATGGGATTGATTGTGGTGAGTCCCATTGAGATGAAGGAACATCCTCCCGTTGTCAATCTTGGACATGGTGTGAACTTGTTTGTTGAGCTTGGTCCTAGCATAGTCTTGGCCTTGTTGGTATATATGTACATATTTTAGGCCTCTTTGGGCGGAAAGTCGGGCCTCAGAGGCCTATCGGTACATAGTATGGTTCTCAAAAACCAGTTGTGATAATCAAACCTCGGACCTCTTTCTCTATTGCATTTCATCAGGGCTAAGAAAAATTTCAACTGTTCAACTCAAGATTTGTATATACGCACAGCTTGCTAAAAGTTTTACTTTCCCTTCTGTATATATAATCACTTCTAATTGTACATTAGAAATTGGGAGGTTTTTTATAGAACTTTCAAATCCTTTTCAGCTTATTGCAAGGTTTAGGTTTTTGGTATCATGCTTACCGTGTACTAACAATAAGCATTATTATTGCGATAATGAATCTAAACAGTACTATATATGTGAAATTTAATGTATCACTTTGATTTTTCCATCAGTGCTTGTAGAAGGTGATTATCCTCGGCCTTTAGGAGAGCATTCAAAAGGAAAGACGTCGTCGACTCTAATTGTTTTGATTCCTCTAATAGTAGTGTTTGTTCTCGCAAGTGCAATTGTTTGTATATATTTGTGGAGAAGAAAGATAGCCAAGAGACAAGGTAACGGCTTTTCGAAAAGTGTTAGACAATAAATTAAATGATTAAGTTCATCATTTTCTATCAACTTAAGCTTTTGGAATATTTGGTGATTTTAACAAAATGTACTCTATTGTGCACAATATGTATTTCCCTTTGAATCAAAATGAAGCCATTTCTTTAGCTCTTTCATGTAATTAATTATCATGCAAGTGTAACTGATATATATGGTTGTCGATCTGCTAAACTCAGACAAAAGAAGAAGTGATGAAAGAAACCGAGTACTGCGCACAGTAGATACTGAAAGACATCTGAAAGACTTAATGGCGAGTGAGTTCAGAGAAGAAGATGAGAAAGGCATAGATCTACCCTTTTTTGATTTGGAAGGCATTCTTGCAGCTACAGATAGCTTCTCAGATGCAAACAAGCTCGGAGAGGGGGGTTATGGGCCTGTTTACAAGGTGATTTCAGCATCTTTAACTAGTGTTAGTGTTCATGTAAACTAGTTTCTGGTTATTGGTAACATTATGAGTATGGTTTCTCAAGGCTTATTTCCAGGAGGTCAAGAATTTGCGGTAAAAAGGCTCTCAAGTGTCTCAAGACAAGGCTTACAAGAATTTAAAAATGAGGTGGTGTTGATTGCGAAACTTCAACATAGAAATCTTGTTAGACTTCGGGGATATTGCATAAAAGGAGATGAAAAGATTTTACTCTATGAGTACATGTCGAACAGAAGCTTAGACGCATTTATATTTGGTTGGTCTCTAAACCAAATTTATAATCTCTTGCGGTACTTGATAGACTATATATATCTTGTTTGAGTAAAAGCTGATTTTTTACTATTCTTGACACTATTCTTTGAATGGAAAATGGAAAACTTGCAAGATCAAAGTCTAAGCATATGTTTGGATTGGGAAATGCGCGTCAACATCATTGTGGGAATAGCTCGTGGGCTTGTTTATCTTCACCATGACTCCAGATTAAAGATCATCCATAGAGATATGAAAACCAGCAACATTCTTTTAGATAAGGAGATGACCTCGAAAATATCTGACTTTGGCTTGGCAAGAATTGTTAGCGGCAAAGAAAAAGGGGTAAACACAACCAGAATAGTTGGAACTTAGTAAGCATAAATTTCAATCCCCAACTCTGTTTTCACAAAGAATATACAAGTGCTTGTCATATCCACTGATGAAATATGTTGGCATGCAGTGGTTATATGTCTCCGGAGTATGCATTAGGTGGACATTTCTCAATTAAATCTGATGTTTTTAGCTTTGGTGTTGTTCTACTTGAGATTATTAGTGGAAAAAAGAATACAGGATTTTATCAATCAGAACTAGCCATGAGCCTTATAGGCTATGTAAGTGTGTTTCATTTTTCATAGTCACTACTACTTTTGGTCATCCCAGTTTTAATTTTAAAATTGTTACAGGCGTGGAGATTGTGGGTTGAAAACAAGGTGTTGGATTTAATGGACCCGGCTCTACATGAAGTTTGCAATGCAGATCAATTTGTGAAGTGCGTAAATGTTGGACTCTTATGTGTAGAAGAAGACCCCAATGACCGCCCTACCATGTCAAATGTTGTTACCATGTTTGACAGTGAAAATGCAACTGTTGCAACTCCGAAATAGCCAGCATTTGTTCCACGGAGAGGCCTTTCTAGCAAAGCTAGTTCTTCTAGTAAACCGGATACATGTACGGAATTAACAAGTAGTTTAGAAGAAACATGATAATGCCTTATGCCAATGCAAGTTATCATGAGTCTGTCATCTATTAGACTTGCAAATTTTCTAGTGGACCAAACATTTGATATCAATTCTAGTAGAGTAGCCAAGCTGCTCGTAAATATGGTGCTTATCTGAAAAATATCATATTTTGGATCGTTGGGTTTATCATTCATTTGCTTATGCTTTGTTTGTTTGGTAGTAGTCAACTCGACTATGTAGATTTTAAATTTATAAGTTTTACCACTTCGCAATAGTATGAATCAATTGTACTATAGTAAGGGTTATCGAACCACAAAGATTGGGGATTGTTTTGCGTAACGGAATACTTAAAAAGCGTATTTAACTTAACTTTGTAATGAAAACAAAAGTAAAGTTGTAGAATTTAAGCTACAACGAGTAAAGTAAAGGAAAGCGGAAAATGAAAACAAACTTAAAAGAAAACTTAGGGTAATGATCGCATCTAATCCTCAACCAATGAAATGCTTAAAGTCTATATGGATCTTCCTAACAAGCATGATATGAGCGCATAATGGGAGTCAACCATTACAACGATCTCGACATGAAAACACTTTCGTTAAGACGTGATCATAAAGCACCTAGTTTCACATTAAACAACCCCACGTAAAGATTAATCTATAATTGAAAAACGTTTACACTACAAAAGGTGTGGGATAATTAATGCTCCCTAACTTACTACTCTATAAAACATCTTAATAAGCATACACAATACATGAAAACCATAATTTGGCCACAAAAACAAGGTATCTAGTTTTACACCGATCACATCACGTAAAAGTTATACTATAATTGAAAGACGGTTTAGACTACCAAATGTGTGAAACGACCGGTGTTCCCTAGCATACCCTATAAGGTGACTCTAATAGGTAAACACACATCATGTCAAATAGAACCATTGCAAAAGACATCGTTCTCTTTCAAGAATGTTGATTTTACTCATGAGTCCAAGAAAACTCATAGACAAGAAAATCCATTTTTCATGAATAAATTGATTGGAATCTTGAAGATAAAACCTTTTAGCATGTGTTTTGCAGTCCTTTAGCCCTTCACAATTATCAAACACATCTAAAAAATCCTAAGAACATCAAGAACACTTCATGGTTTTTGGAAAATATTTTGATCAAACCCTAAGAACTAATTTAGCTAGACATGAAATAAACTAATTTAAGCATGAAATAAAAGAAAACAAGATTTAAATAAACTAAAAACACTATATTAATCTAAGAAGATTCAGATTACAAAAGGAAATGAAAAACATTAAAATTAACTAAGATACACCTGAGACAATCGAAGCTCCCAAAAGATGCATGCCTATCTCTCTCACCTATGCCTCATATATATAGAGGATGGGATTTACAAAATAATATCTAATAAGATAAGAGATAAGATATGATAGGATAAGATAAGATAGGATAAGAGATATTTGGAAATATCTAAGATATTTTGGAAATATTTGAAAATATCTAAAAAATATCTAGAAAATATTTAAAATATCAAGGAAGAGTGACATGTCAACATTGTTCCAGATTGTTCCGAAAATATCCAAATTCGATCGATCGATTATAAAGTAGATCGATCGCATTTCGCTCGATCGCATTCGTGGTTGCCCTATCTCGATAGATCGCATCTCGCACGATCGATTTTTCTTCGACTGATGATTCGATTGATCGATTATGAAGTCGATCGATCGATTTGCCTTATCTGATTCTTCACTTAGCAGGAGCAACTTTGAACTCTGGAAATGACCAAATCGCCTTTGATGTATTTTCAGGTCTAATTCAGGTGTTTTGAACTAGATTTCAATTAAGACCTGAAAATAAGACAAAATACTAAAACACAACAAAATATTATATTTACAACACAAACTAGGCATAACAAATGTAAATTAAGGGGTCTTGAATAGAATAATTCAAGACTTATCATTTGGCGTAAAATATTTTTTGGTGTTTGGTGCAATCGAAAATGATGGTAAATGAAAACCATTTTTAGTTTGACCGAAAACGCCTCTTCAATTTTTGGAAAATGATTTATGGTTTTAAAAACCGTAAATTGTTTTTTTGAATTAAAACTCTTCATTCTTGCATGCACGTTTGTGGGAATTCGCCACTGTCGGGTATTGGAGTTTTTGACAGCCCGAATCTGCAACTGAAGGTCCCCAAATTTTGGGATCCGGTTGCTGGAATTCGACGGCACTAGCTGGATTCTGGCCTAGCCTCCGTCGTCGAAATCCGGCAACTACCGCCGGATTGCGATGAAATTGGCCATTTGCGCAGGAATTCAGCAACTGTGCCAAATTTTGGCGAAATTGGCAAGAATCTAGACAGTACTGTTGGATTTTAGCCACCATCGCCGAAATCTTGTCTTCGGTAGTTTTTCCCAGTTAATAATTTTTTCGTACGAGCAAAATGTCGAAAAATATTTTCAAAAAAATTATTTTTTTTCTGAAAAGTTATTTTATTAAAAGTATTTTATGACAAAATATATATTTACGTCAAAACAAATTGAGCAAAAGAGTTAGTTTGTTATAGGCCAATATTTGAGCGGCCATTGACATAGGTAAAAGCACTTCATGCTTTTCCAATTACTGAAACAATTTATGATCGGATAGTTTTCATAATTAGGAGTTTTAACCCATATTTGTGCTGCTTAGATGTCAAACTAGGGACACTGGAATGCGTTAGAGCACTAGCAGCAGATTCTCAACTATTTTTCCTATATTTAGGGAACAAAACTACTTTTTGCTTCCCTGTAAAAAAATACTCCACAATAGATTCTCTTACATTTCCCTATATCAATTAAATATTATTTTTTTACTCTTATTTTATTATTTTTCTCTCTTTCCTACTTTTTCTCTCTTCCCTATATCAATTAATTATACTTCTTTTATATTAAAATAATACATAGGGAAAGAATAGTAGACATGTATACATAGGGAATTATTATTCATTCTCAACTATTTCATCTAAATACAGGGTATCTGCTGTGGGAGGTTTTTTGATGTTTTTCATGAAATTTTTCCTTAATATAGGGAAGGGAACCATTATAGGGTAACTGCTGCTAGTGCTCTTAGAGCATTTAGAGCAAGAAAAATGTTAAAAATACAATTTTAGTATAATTAGTGTACAACTCTAAAATACAATAGGAGAGACCTATGTGTATGGAGTGGGACTCACACCTGAATTCCACCCCATTTTACTTTGAAGTTGTGCACTAATTGTGATAAGGATTGTGCATGAATCACGACCCTTCCGGGAGTAGTTTTTATTTTAGTTATTTAAAATATCACATTTTTTATTTTTTTTTTGGTTTTAGTTAACTTTTCACTGTAACTTCTAACAATTTACTCTCTACTTTGTTAAAATATTATTTTTTAATCATTTTCTTTTATTTTTATTTTTTTTCACTTCTCTCTCACTCTCTGGTCCCCCCACCCTCACTCTCCGGTTTTATAGTCGACTTAGCTTCCTTTCCTTTCTCTCACAGTTCAGAGCCGACAAAGTGAGAAAAATCCCTCTCTTTTCATCGTTCGCTTAAGGTCCACCGGAAAACGCCTCTTCGATAACCCATTCACCGAACACCAGAAACCCACCGGCAAAACTGGTCTCTCTCACGGTTTCTGCCCATTTGGGTTCACGGGTTCACTACCGGCGGCAACCCAGTCCTCCAATCTCTCAAAATCTCTCATGGGGTCTCACTGTTTCTCTCTTGATCTCTCTCTCCCCTTAATCTTCCTGTTTCTCTCCCGGTCTCTCGCCCTCTCTGTGACTCGGACGAGATAGAAAGAGCAAGAATATAAGAAGAAAAGAGAGGAGGAGAGGAAGGTTCGGGAGATTGGGAAAGAAGAAAGAAGAAAGTAGGAGAGAAGGAAGAGTGCGTGTACTGAAGAAAGAAAGCGACAGAAAGGGAGAGAGCGAGAAAATATTAATAAAAAAATATTTATTAATTTTTATTTACTTTAAATTTTGAAATAAATAGTAATTTAGTAAACTTATTCATATTTGCGTGAATTGTGGAAAGGCTCATAACCCCATAGAGGCATGGTGGCCATAAACTCGATCTAGAGGAACGCCTTGAGGGTAGTGGGTTGGATGAATTGAGCTTGGAGCCCAAGGAGTGCAGGTAATGCCCTAGGGCTGAGGCCTTACCCATGAGTCCATGACCTTTAATTCACCGCATCTTCCAACTTAAAGTGACACGTAGATTCATACCCCAAAATGTTAGATCTGTTCCTAATTAATCCTTAAAGCATATGGTGTATGCTAAAATATTATTAAAATCTGTTTTGAAATTTCAACATAAATCTGCTATCTTGGTCAAGGACAAATCTATATAACCCTTCAAGAATTTCAAGATATCAAAATTATACATTTCCGTTTAGAGATATACTATGAATGCCAAGCAGTTTATTACAATTTGATCCAATCCTCTCCAAAATGCATTACCTCATTAACAAATTAGGGTCTAATATTTTTGAGTAATGCTATAAATCAATCTCTCATCCACTCAATGCCTATGTTCTATGGTCTCCTATAGTATTTAGTGCATGAAAATTGATTTTTTTTGTTAAGTAGACTACACCACATAAGCGTCGGGGTGATAATAAATCTCAACCTCCAGTAGAATAAACAACTAATATAGAAACAAAATGGTGGAGAAGGTAAAGTGGAAAAAGGATCTTAGATATATTAATTGATAATCGCATCTTACTTCCTGTTAGAAACTATACCTAAAACTAATAAAACTCTCAATGGCGATGATGGTGGCGGAGATTATATTTCTCTTGTAAGTGTTCGCGCATGTATTACTAATAGCAAAATAAATATTATATCATGAAACACCACCTAGTCACCCACGTAGAGAAATGTTTCCCTGTTACCCTGAAGACCATTTCTATCCAATTGTTTAATAGCAACAACCTGCAAAAGACAAGAAACTAATTTGAGGAAAAAGATACACATAAACCATTTTCTCCATTCATTAATCTCCTAGACATGTAAGATTGACATTCAATTCCTCACATTTAAAGAAACTAGACAATATCAGAAAGAAATAAGTAATATCCCCAAAACAGAAGGGGCTTTTGGGTATTTTCCTTCGTACTTTTTTTTTTTTAAAAAAAAAAAAAGAGTGGGGAGGGGAGTGGGGGGTTTGACGCGTGGTAGGAGATGACTCAGCCCCCCTCATTCGTGTGTCTTTCACGGTAGTTACGAAATCCAAACCAAACAGAAAAAGAAAAGAGAAAGAAGGAGAGAGAGAGAGAGAGACGCAGAAGAAGAAAAGAAAAGAAAAAGAAGAGATGAGAAAGAATGAGGTATGTAACAGTACCATTAATGGGCTGGATGGGCTTGGTTTTTGTAATGGGCTGAATGGGCTTGGTTTTAGTAGTTAGTAGCGAAGCCCATTTCAATTGTAAAAGTTGCTACTTTGTTAGATTGGGGCTATATATGTGTATATAAGGTTCAAGACTATGATTGTAGATATATCTTATAAGTAAGAAGATCGATTACTTCTGTAATTGGAGGTTGAACACTTTGAATCGCTTTAGGAGGCCGGACACGTCAAACTATCCATTTCAATATAGATTTCATTGTTCTTCCATTTCCATTTCAAATTCCTTAAACAGATTTCAGCACTTTAACGGTTGAGGTTAGAAGTGTTTTCTCTACTAATGTGAGATTTTCTTGACTTTAAATTACTTGATGATTTTAGAAATTATCATATTGTATTTGGTGTTTTTGGCTATGGAAAATAATGGGTGTCGGAAATTTCCTTTGAATTGTGTTGGGTGCTGGAGATTTTGATTGTTTGTTTTTGGGGTGGTTCTCTTTTGGGAGTTTTGGTTGGAGAGGATAATTAGCTGTGAAACAGAAATTTTCTACAAATTGATTTGCAGGAAATTTTATGCAACTCACATAAAAGATTGATATGTGTCCCTTTACATGTGAGAATCACATGTTGTTTTAATAGTATGTACTTCTCATATGTTTTTTTAATAGTATTAATAAAAAAAATATGTGATAGTGGTACAGGAATCTAAGGTAAGTAGAATTGATTAATTAAGGATTTTATGAAAATAATACGGCAAAACGTAAAGATTTTAAAGTAAAATGTATTTGGGTGTATATACATGTGCATAGGTCTTATTGTCATTGATTCTCAAAGTAAATAATTTTTTTTGAATAAATCATGCAAATAGTGAACCGAACTATATTTTGACACTGATGATGCATAATAGTATATTTGATGTAGTTGTGCCATTGTGAAATTTATATGTGAAATTTTATAAATACGAATTGCATTGATTGAGCTGGAAACACATTGGGTTACCAACGTTATAGATGAGAATTATATAATGAAATATGACATTTTGTTTAAGGTGTAAATCGCATCTTACTTTCTGTTAGAAATTATATATACCTAAAACTGATAAAACTCTCCATCGCGATGACGGTGGCGGAGATTATATTTATCTTGTAACTGGTGTTCATGATTGAATTTTCTGCAACTTCTTTTGGAAGTATATAGTTGGGGTCTTCAAAAATATTGTTCAAGTCTTCTGGCAAGTCAGTGTTGACCGATCCGATCCATTTAGACCGATTTACATCAGTATCCACGTCCCAAGGCAACTCCTTGTGTCTTTCCATGCCACTAACCTTCTCAATTAATGTTTGGAGCATCTTATGGTTCAACACTTCATGGTGTTTGCATGCGTTACACTTTGCAAATACTTGGTACACATACTCATATTCACATTTGTATATACTTTGTTTTTTGAAAATAACTCCTATAAAGACCCAGTGTAATTTACGCCCTGTAATTAATAAGAAGTAGACATATTAGCAGGGACGAAGGGAAGGGGGCCGGTATAGTCCATGCCCCCCCCCCCCCCCTCAATTCTTAAGAAGAATAAAATTTTAAGATTAAAAAAAAATTATAAGGTTTTTTGCAGTGCATTGGAGGAAGACAGGTGTGGATTCTTGGAGTCACATGCCTGGCAAAACTCAGTTTCTTAAGGATGCGTGGCAAATATAGCATAAAATGGGGATTCATCAATACAAGTAGATGACATTAGAAAAGTCTAAAAAATATGCGTTTCATTTGTTTAGTCTAAAAAACATGCCCCAACTCTGTTTACACAACGAATATACAAGTGCCTACCTTATTCACTTATGAATGTTGTAATTTTGTGGCTATGTCTCTGGAAACCGTGGCAACTAAGAAAAACATAGGTTACACAACTATGGTGGCTGGAACTTAGTAAGTATAATTTTCAATCCCTCAACTCTTTTTACACAAAGAATATACAAGTTACTACCTTATTTATTGATGAATGTTGGCATTCAGTGGCTATATTGCTCTAGAGGTTTTTTTAGAAGGATCAGTAATCTCAATTAAATCAGATGTTTTTAGCTTTGGTGTCGTTCTACTTGAGATTATAAGTGAAAAAAAGAATACAATATTTTTGAAATCAAAAGTACACAAGACCATTCAAGGCTATGTAAGTGTGTTTAATTTTTCATAATCACTATTTTATTTTGGTCATTTTATACTTCATCCCACTTATAATTTCATAATTGTAACAGGCGTGGAGATTGTGGGTCGAAAAGAAGGTGTTGCATTTTATGGACCCGACTCTACATTAAGTTTGCAATACAGATCAGTTTGTGAAGTACGTAAATATTGGACTCTTATGCGTACAAAAAGACCCAAATGACCGCCCCACCATGTCAAATGTTTTTACCATGCTTGATAGTGAAGCTGCAACAATTCCAACTCCAAAACTGCCGGGTTTTGTCCTAGAGACGGCCCTTTCCAGCACAACTAGTTCTTTTACTACACTGAACACGGCTTCTTTATGTATGTCTCATAACTTTTTATCAGCTCGTAGTTTAGTAGGAAGATGATCGATAATGCAAGTTCTAGTGAGTTTGTCCTTTACTAGACTTGCAAAGGTTCTAGTGGACAAATTAAACATTGATTTTTATAAATAAGAAAGTTGTATTAGCCCTCCACCCAAATGAAACTTTTTTCCCAATACCTATTCCTTTACTTGAAACTTCTCCATGGTAACTGTATTTAGTGATGATCGATTGTAATTTTATTTTATTTTATTTTTTATTTTTGCTTTTCTATTTCAGTCATTGTGAAGTAACCAGGGCCGGCTCAAAGCCTAGGCGAGTTAGGCACTCGCCTAGGGCCCCCGATTTGATAAGGCCCAAAAAAAAAATTCTAGGCCCAAATTTTTTTTTAATTTAAGGCCCAAAATTTTTTTAGTAAGGTCCAAAAAAAAATTCATAAAACTTAAGGCCTCTAAATAAATAATTTAAAAAATGACTTAATTTAATAAGGCCCCAATATAATAAGCCCATGGTAACTTATTAAATAGAAACTTAATAGAAAATGACTAGTCTATTCAAAAGATTTAGATAGAATATTTTGTTTTTGTTTACAAGTTGTTTAATTCAAAACCTAATAGAATGCAACTAGATAATGAAGGAACTAATGACTTGAAAAATCTTAGCGTTAAACTTAAAAGTCGTGAAATCTTAGTGTTTAATTAATATAATAATAATATTAATTTTTTATTTTTTACTTAAATTTTTTTTTAAGGCCCCATTTTGAAGTTTTGCCTAAGGCCCCAAAATACATTGAGCCGGCCCTGGAAGTAACCTATATGTAAGGTAGCTCATAACCTGCAACATTTTGGTCACTCTTCTTTTTCTAGTTCGTGAATATAATCTCTTCTTCTTCAAGCATAATATTTTTATTTATTTTCTTTCTTCTAGTACCTTTTTTTTTTTTTTTTTTTTTTTTTTTTTATTGAATGGGTAGAGGATTTGAGCAGTGTTATTCATATGTAGGAATCAAGTCAAGTGAAGTTGAGTCAGATTTGGTTGTCTAGGTTTTTTTACTAAATCAAGTTCCTCAATCTCCAACTGATCCTAAAGCCTGTATTTACACATCCACTCTCCATCCCCAACTGATCCTAAAGCCTGTATGTACACATCCACTCTCCATTATTCCGGTGTAACATTACAATGCCAATCAGCAGTAGCCTGTTTGATTCCTTTTGATTGAGTCTCGTGTTTAGTTGGCAAGACCTGACCAAGACTACTGTACCCTATTAGTAGACACTCAGACATGGACAAAAATTTTTAACAAACTGGTTTGTTACAAATTTTATACAAACCCATAATGTCCAAAAAAATTATTTTATGGGCTTACTATGATTAAGTAAAAATCAGTTGGGTTAGTGTCGTAAAATAATATAAGATAGTTTTATTTTAGGGAAAAATATAAATTTAAAATTAGCTCCATGAATTTTCAAGTGTGCTAAAGTGACTCATCAAACTATCAATGTATGTCAAAAAGGCCATTTTTTTTTCAATAATACCCTTATTCTCTTAAAAACTAAAATAAAAAATTAATAATATATTATTTTTTTTTAGAGATGTGTTTGTTTTTCCCTAAATTAATTTTGTTAGACAATATGAAAAATTAACCGTGCCAGTAAATAATCGCCTGTCACCCTTGGGCTTTCAGGTTCACTACAAGGGCTAAAGCTCATTTTTCAATGTTTAATTACTATTCAAGACTTCGAAGTCCGAACCTTTGCAGAATCAACTGTAGGGAATTGTGAGCGTTGTGGCACAAACATGATTCCGTATCCGCTGAGCACTACACCACAGTGTGGTGAACCCATGTACTTCAATTTCAACTGCAATTATTCCACAGGCCAGGTTAGCTTCAAGACACTTAGTGGCACCTATCGAGTCGCGAGTATCGATCCAAGTAAACGGAAATTTGTCATCCAACTCAAATATGGAAGATAGTTAATTATGAAGCAGGTGGTCTACAACTAATTTTAGTAACTATAGTTATGAAGTTAAAGATGAAGAAGAGATCAGTTGGGAGCCACCATTGGAGCCAATCTGTACTTTACTCACAGACTGCAAGGACTGGCCAAATTCAACTTGCGATGCAGCAAGAGATGGAAAGAGGAGGTGCCTTTGCAAGCAAAACTTCCGATGGAATGGCTCAACTTTAAATTGTACTCAAGGTAATGGCTTTTCATAAGGCACAATGTGCACAATCTAAGGTTTTGTCTCTTTGAATTAAAATAAAACTATTTATCCTTTCATGACATTATCATATAAGTAATATATATAGTTGTCTTCTAAACTCAGAAATTAGAAGTGACGAAAGAAATCGAGCACTTCGTGCATTAGATAGTGAAAAACATGTCAAAGACTTGAAAGATTTGGGTCAATTCAGAAAAGAAGATGAGAAAGGTATAGATGTACCCTATTTTGATTTGGAAAGCATTCTAGCAGCTATAGATAGCTTCTCCGATGCAAACAAGCTCGGAGAGGGGGGCTATAGGCCTGTGTACAAGGTGATTTCAACAACATTAATTGCTATTTAATCTTCATGTAAACAAGTTTTTAGTTAGTGGTAATATTTTGCTTATGGTGACTTTGGTCCCAGGGCACATTTTCAGGAGGTCAAGAGATTGCGGTAAAAAAGCTCTCAAGTATCTCAAGACAAGGCTTACAAGAATTTAAACATGAGGTGGTGTTGATTGCAAAACTTCAACACAGAAATCTTGTTAGGCTTCAAGGATATTGCATAAAAGGAGATGAAAAGATTTTACTCTATGAGTACATGTCTAACAAAAGCTTAGACTCATTTATATTTGGTTAGTTTCTAAACCAATTTCCTAACATCCTACATGCTTGACAAACTGTATCTTACTCGAGTAAAAGCTAATTTATTATTGTTGCTAAAATTGTTCTCTTGAATGACAAATGGAAACCTTGCAAGATCAAAAGCTAAGCAGGTCTTTGGACAGGGAGATGCGCTTCAAAATTATTTTGGGAATAGCTCGTGGGCTTGTTTATTTTCATCATGACTCCAGATTGAGGATCATCCATAGGGATTTGAAAACAAGCAACATTCTTCTAAATGAGGAGATAATCCCTAAGATATCTGATTTTGGCTTGGTAAGGATCGTTGGAGGCAAAGAAACTGAGGCAAATACAAACAGAGTAGTTGGAAGTTAGTAAGTTTACAGTACATTGTAGCACAATTTTCAATCCCCGGCTAACTTTGTTTACATAGAATATACAAATGCATGTCTCCACTGATGAAATATGTTGGCATGCAGTGGCTATATGTTTTCAGAGTATGCATTAAATGGAATTTTCTCAGTTAAATCTGATGTTTTTAGTTTTGGTATTGTTGTACTTTAGATTATAAGTGAAAAAAAAAAAAAGAATACAGGAATTTATTCGTCAAAACTAGCCTCATGCCTTTTAGGTTATGTAAGAGTGTTTATTTTTTGTTAGTCGTTAATTTCTTTAGTCATTTTATACTCCATTAAAATTTTGATTTTAAAATTTTCTCAGGCGTGGAGATTGTGAGTAGAAAACAAGGTGTTGGATTTAATGGACCAAATTCTATGTGAAGTTTGCAATGCAAATCAATTTCATGAAGTGCGTAAATACTGGACTCTTATGCGCACAATTAAGACGACCTAAATGACCGCCCCACCATGTCAAATGTTGTTATCATGCTTGATAGTGATGCTGCAACAGTTCCAACTCCAAAACGACCAGCTTTTGTTCCAGGGATAGGCCCTTCCAACACAACTAGTTCTTCTACTAGACCTAACACACATACAGAATCAACTAGTAGTTTTGGAGGAACATGATAATGCATGATACCAATGCAAAGTTCGTGTGAGTCTGTCCTTTATTAGACTTGCAATGGTTCTAGTGAACAAAAGATTGGCTTCTAGATATAAGAAGTTTGTATTAGCCCTACAACCAAATGAAACTATTCTCCCAAATGAAACCGTATTTGGTGATAATTGTAATTTCTTTTATTATTCTGTTTCAGTCATTGCGAAGTAACATATATTTAAGATAGCTCATAACTTGTAACCATTTTGGTCATTCTTCCTTTTTCCAGCTCAAGTTTGCATATAATCTTTTCTGATTCAAGTGTAATATTTTTCTTTTCTTTTATTTCTTTCTTCGCTCACTCTCTCTTGGTGGGCACAAGCGAGAATCAAGTCAAGTGAAGTTGAGCCGGAGTTTGCTGCCTAGGTTTTTGACTAAATCAAGTAATTCCTCAATCCTCAATTAGATCCTAAAGCCTGTATTTTCACTTCCACCCTCTATTATTCTAGTGTAACATTACAATGTCAATCAATAGTTTCCTGTTTGATTCCTTTGAATTGAGTGTCATGTTTAATAACTGAATGAATATTTTAATACTTGGGCTTAAACTCACTTTTAATAGTTGAAGCTCAACACGAGAAATATTTAATTTAAATGTGAGGTGGATTGTGGAGTCAAAATTTGAACTTATAACTTGTGACTTTGATACCATATTAAAAAACTGTTTATTCTTAAAAATTTAAACTTTTAAGATAAATAGTGAGCCAACGTGTAAATGGCAGTCCACACCGATTTTTTTGTAGTGGTTATAGAAAGACTTCTTGTCCAAATTGGAAAAGATGTAGACGTTGGCTAAAGCCAATTAAAAAAAAAACCAATCCAAGCTAGTAAAAAACCAAAAGCAAAAAGTAACTGGCCCCATGCATGTAGAAGTCAGGTGAGGCTACAAGGCAACATTACGTTTTAATGTCATCTTGTTATACATATATCAGTGAAAGATGTGTTTGATGTTATTTTTTTGCACTTTTTTTTTTTTTGTGTTTGTAAATTCATCATTGAATATGGTCTCATAGATTCAATGATGAACAAAACATGTGTAAGAGAATAAAACCAAACATTTCTCTTAATTCTTCATATCAATTATTTAGACGGGATCTCACTTTACAAAGTTCTTTGAGTTTATTCAGTTGAATGCTGATTAAGACTGGGTTCCTACTACAATGTTGAAGTAACTTTGTACTTTGGCTAGATTTAATAGCTCAAATAAGCGATTGATTAGCTTCTGCTTGTTTCTTTCAAGATTTGGATGTAGCAGTAAGGAGGCTAGAGGGCTTAAAGTAAAATACATCAATCCTTACAAATCTAGGAATTTTGATGAGTTGGAAAATTTTCATCCACCGCAAGTAGTATAAGGTTGGCAAAACGAGTTATCGTGTTGCGTTCGGATTAATTCGATCAACCCAAACCCGACGTAATTAGCTAAACGGGTTGAAAGTTAACTCGTTTAGCTAATCATTTCATAATTGATCATAAACGGGTTGACCCATCAATCTGTTTATAAACATGTCACTAAACGGGTCAACCTGTCAACTTGTTTAATCTAAACTCTAATCTTATAATTTCGTGTCGTATTCATATCAAATTCACATGTCATATCAATAATTGCTGACCCTAACCGCAACTAACAAAATTAAGCACACTTTTCACCGGTTCTCACCACCAATGGACAATGATCTCATTTTTCGCTGAAAGTATGCATCTTAGAAGGAAGTTCCTAAGCATTTATAGCGAATTTTTTGCTGAAAATTCTCTCAAAGTGGTAATTAACGAAATAAAGCAGCTGTAATCACTTATAGCGATATCATTCCACAAACATACAAACAGTAGACGTGTAGTGATTTTTCAGATCAGATTGTCTGTTCTGTCTTGGACCCTTCTTACATTATTATGGCAGAAGAGGGTCAGAGGTCATTTCATTATTTTGTTTTTTTCTTTTCTTTTTCTCCGGCGTACAGGGAAGCAGTCTAGTCAATCTTACACAATTATCATTCTCAGAAGAGAGGAAAAGGTGAAGCCACATTTCCAAAGCCATTGGGTGGGCCAATGGAAAAAGACAAAATGGACATGATTTCTCTCCCCCACCTCCCTTTGTTTTTTCTCTGGCTGAAGATAAATCCGAAGACCTTGAACCGGTCACAAATTTGTTTTAAATAGATCTGCATTTTACAAACCACCGCTATGGCAGAGTTTTATATCACTGTCCTTTTAACGATAAGGAAAATATCTTCGTAGTACTGGTTTTATTAAATTTTTTTACAAATTAATGTGAAAGTTCGTATTTCATAAAAGAGAAAAAACATCTATATTTTAGATCGTAACTATTTTATAATGGTGGCAAATCAGTTTTAACAAATTCTCCGATCAATTATTGTTAAAAAAAATGAAACAAAAATTAAAAGTTTGTTGGGAATATCACATCAATAATATGTGAATAGTTGTAAAATAAAAAAATAGTATAAATATTACTCTTTATAAAATAAATAAATAAATATCAAGGATCACATGACACTTATATTTTAATAGCTAGTGTGGTAAGTGACATATGAGCTATCACATTAATTTGTAAAAAAATAATTGGGGTACTACCGGTTTTACTGAAAATATGCATTCCATAACTGAGGAAAAATTAAGAGTGTTGTTTGACATGTAAAACACTAATTAACTAATTAAATTAATGAGTCATATTTTATGTTTAATTACATTACCCATTTTTAAATGTCAAGTCAGTTTGTCAAAAAAGTTATAGTACAAATTAGGGATGTAAATAAATTAGTCCGTTCGACAACCCGCTTGGTTTAGCCCGATTCGAACTCGAGCTCGATACTGTAGAACTCGGTCGTTACTGTAGAAAGCCGCTCGATTAGTAAGTGATACATACTCGACTCGCTCGACAAAACTCGATAGGGGCTCACGAGTTTAGCTCGTTTAAAGCTCAACCGGATCGCTTGTCCGACTCGTTAGCTCGCTCATATCTTACATATATATTAGTAAAAATAGTATAATATATATAGTATTACATATTAATTATAAGACTTTGATAACAATATTTAGTATATTAAATTAACATATTAAGTTATTAAGTTATATACTATATTTTATAATATGCTTTATATA
Organism: Alnus rubra; assembly: GCA_028654335.1. Lineage (NCBI taxonomy): Eukaryota > Viridiplantae > Streptophyta > Magnoliopsida > Fagales > Betulaceae > Alnus > Alnus rubra. The sequence goes on along the minus strand of JAJPGS010000128.1, from coordinate 195,451 downwards.
GTTACATGTTATATATTTATGTTATTAATAAATGCATAGAGGTTGTTCATAAATTTGGGCTTGAATTCTACTTTGATTACTCATTGAAAAATTTAATGGTCTACCTCGAGCTCTAGTTGAGCCGGGCTTGTCGAGTAACCCGATTCGGCTCGAATGTCATTTTTAACGAACTTGAGCTTGAGCTCGAGCTCGCCCGAATTTTAAAAGAGCTAAGCTTAAACATGCAATTCATAGCTCACCTCGAATTCGAGCTCGACTATTTAGGTTCGACTAATAAACGAGCCAGTTTTGAAATTTTCAAACTCGACTCGGTTCGATTACATCCCTAATACAAATTGTAGTAGGAAATTAAGTTTGAGATCACTCGATGGACGACCAAGAATACAAGGAAAAGAGAAAGAGAGTTTTTCAAGAGTTTTTTAAACCACACAAGTTCTTTTTTGCAATAGTTTTTCAAACTACAAGGCATATGTTTAGCAATGACTTTGGCTGACCACCCTCAATCGGATGGTCTAATGAAATTCTAAACAAATGCCTATAATACTACCTATGATTAGGAGTGTACAAACAGGATGGTTATTAACCGAAAATTGACTGTCAATAACCGCTAACCAAGAAAATCGAAAAATCAAAAATAACCGCAACTGAATAACCGGGTAACCAGTTTCTCAGTTGTGGTTATCGGTTATTACATTCTAAAAAATCAGTTAATAATCAAATAACCGCAACCGATTATTATTATTATTATTATTATTATTATTATTATTATTATATATAATAACTGAACAACGTCGGTCTATCCATAAACAACTTAACGTTGTCATAACTTGTGTACTACTATACAGCCCTTGCTAATTACTTTACAGGTAATGACTATTCTTTGTAAAAATCAATTTTGAAAAAGGGATTTATGCCTTTAAGACTTCTAAGTACAATGGAAAAAAACCAAAAATTCTTTAAATGTTGCTTCCATTATTACTCTATGAATCCGTACAGATGACTTAGATCGGGTTGATTGTGCCTATACGAACAAATTCCTCCATCCCAGACAATGTTCTCACTTCTCATATTTCTTTGTTCATGGTTCTTGATATGAATTATCACATTATTATATAAACATTTCGCAGACCCTTGGGATTTCTTTTTTCGGTGATGAAACCACAAGAATGATGACTTTGGCTTTAAAGATGGCATAAGTTAGAAACCTTGTGGATTTGATTTGTCTCTTACTCACCCAACAATATGCGGATCATGCATGACACCATAATTGCAAGCTGTACTGATTTGGACATCCATCTACACTTTTTAGACGCCCCTCTTTCCAGTTAAGCTAATCTATAGTTGGTGGTTGGCACTATGCCAGGACCTGAACAATGTTCTCTCCAGCTAGTAGATGAACTTTCTGAGGTAACGTTTTACTGCTCTCGTCATTATCTCCAAATCCCAGACTCCCATGTTCACCTCTTCCCCATTCATAAACCTACAAGGAAATGACGGAAACTGGGGAAGAAAGATTGGGATTTTGGGATAGAATCCTGGTCTATACAAGTAAAAAAAAATTGAAAAATTCATAATATATGAAAATCGGTTATCCGGTTAAAAACTGGTTTAAAATAACCAAATAACCAGTAGTTGCGGTTATTGAAATAAGAGTAATCGAAAACTCCGATTACAGTTGTGGTTATGAGTTAATAACCGCTACCATAACTAGTTGTACACCCCTATCTACGATGCTATAAACTTGGATAGCAATGGTAAAGTTTGGGTATAATACTAATTTCCATGCTTCTATGAAAATAACACTCTTTGGAGCTTCCATTGGGTTTGAGTCAACCAAACTTGTTACCCATTTCAATGTACAAATTCCTATAAGTTTATATTCATTCATTAAATAATAGTAAGTACAGAATTATCCATACATTTATCCTTTATATTCCAGAATCTAACTCATTTTATAAAGATATCCAGCAAGTTCATTATTGAAAAAGTCAAAATAGTATTTTGAAACTTTTTACTAAACATACAAGTTTTTTGTTCGGCACAATTTTTTAAATACTAAACCTACTTTTTAAGGTTTTTAATGCAATCCCAACATACTCTTTAAGTATTTTATGTTTTCCTCTCTCTTTTTCATCTTTCTTTATGCTTTTTCACCTCTATTTTTTTTTTCAAAAAGTTTTTTCTAATATTTTTATTTTTTAACGTTTTTAATATTTTTAGCTTTTTAGTTTTCAATCTTATTTTTAGTAGGGCATATGGCATGTGTAAGTTTTTTAAGGTTACTGATGTGAATTTTTGTCAATTTTTAGACGAAAATTGGACGAAAGTGATATCTCAGTTTTTAGTCATAAACGAGATACCATCTATTATACAAAATAAATTACAAGGGGCAAAAAAATAAAGTTGTTAAATCAGAAGGGGTCAAAATGTATTCAATCCAAAAAAATAAAGATTAGAAAAGATAAGAAAAAATTATTTAAATGATAGAGAAAAAGAATTGATAATAAGATGAAGGACACATTTGAAAAGCATTAGCAAAAAAAAAAGAAAAATTAAAACTTTAACTAACTATTTTCAATAGAAATTTAGAACATTAATATCGGATTCAAACAAAAGGAATACATCTACCAGCGAATTTAGGCATTGTTTGGCAAACGCATTTGCTTGTACAGATAGTGTTATGACTTCTTCTTCTTCTTTTTTTTACATTTTTTTAATAATAATCAACATTAAATATTTTAATATTTTATATTTTTTTTATATTATATCAAAATTTTTTATTATTATTTAAATAAAAAAATTAGTACAATATTAATTTTTTTTATACAAATTTTTTTTATTAATTTTAAAATTAACCATTTATTACGCTGCTTTTACGCATGGCCGACAAGGTACCATCACACTTTGAATCAATGTCAGCTTTTCAAAAAGAAAAAGTAAAAGACACGTGAATAATTGATTGTCAAGGTACCGTCCCACTTTGAATCAAGGTCAGCTTTTTAAAAACAAAAACAAAATAGGGATGTTACACATGCACCCTTCATCTCCTTCATTCTCCCTTCATAATAAAAAAAATTAATTTTAAGGAAAAAGTTGTCTATGATGTGACATAAGAGACAACTTTTTTCTTAAAATCAATTTTTTTAAAGAAAAGGGAGAGACAAAGGTGGGACGAGTGGTGCATTTCTAACATTTCTCAAAACAAAAAGATACAACAGACACAATAGGCATATAATTTTTTACAACTCACGTATAATTTTAATTATTTTTTAAAAGAAATTAACTATCAAATTTGTTTTTTACATGTAAATTTTACATATTTAATAGTTTGAGCATTCAAAGGACTCTCAATTACTTATGTATATCACAAGATAGAATAACTAATCAAAACTCACTTTATCTAATTTAGCTAATAGATTTTAAAATGCACCATACATCTGATTATTTATTCTTAATATTATATTCTTTCTTTATCTTTTCTATTACTTTTTTCATTATCGTATTTTGTCCTTTTTTTTAAACAGTCATATTTATTGATGGTCGTTTTATTAAAATGGTCATTTATCTAATGCAAATTTTTTACAGTTATTTTCATCATTTTTCTAAGTGTCATTTTTTAACAGTCGTTTTATTAAATCTGTCATTTTTTTTAACGCAGTAATTTTTAAACGATCATACCAATTTTTTTTTAAAAAATTATCCTTTTATTATTTCTAGTGATTAAACAAATGAATAATCTTAAAGCAACTTGGAATATTCTCACTTGTGCAAGTAAGATATCACAACTAATTGACATATTTATGGAATCTCATCGGTAGTATACTTCATGTAGAACGTGGAGCGAAAGAAAAAAAGAAAAAAAGGAAAAGAATGTAGATGAAAAAAAATAGATATGTGAATAGTATAATCCTTTATGTAGAGTTGCACTATTTAAAGAATTAAGTAAAATCTATTATAGAGTTTGAATAGATAAGCCAATGGGGTCTCTATTTAACACTTTGGTTATTTATTCTAGCTTAAAAGTGCAAAATACACATGTCATTGGGAGTGCTCTCACATTGGGTTATGTAAAACCCACTGTAAATCTATAATAGATAACCAAACCATAAAAACCCAACTCTACTAGCCTCTCTATCCCAAACGTAAATTGGCGTTGATGGAGATTTGTGAACGGTGTAACGCTACATGTGGGATTACACTGTTCATACATCTTTTTTTTTTTTTAATTGTATTTTTACTGGCAAAAAGGACAATCTCTGCATCTCTCTGTCTCACACACGCCCCACCCCCCCCCCCCCCACCCCGGCGCCTTTTTCTTCTTCTTTCCTCTTCTTCCTCTTCTTTAGTGGATGACAACTTTGAAGAGCTGGGTCTGAAGGCGATTGAAAAGGGAGATGAGAGGAACTGGGCATGAGAGAGTTAGAGGCGGGAGGAGAGAGAGGAGGGTGGAGGAGGTGGCGTGTCATGGCCATTTCTGTAAAGTTAGAAGCTTGAAGATGAAGGAAGAGACAGAGAATATTCATCCAAAAAAAGAAAGAGAGATAATACTGGTTTCGGGAAAGTGAAGAGAGGACTTCTAGAAGTCAAAAGAAGATAAGGGTGGAGTGGCTTTTGGTAGAACACGTGGCAGCTTAAGGATAAATAAGGGCATTTTTTTTTTTTTTTTTTTTTTTTGTTTTGGAGAAAAAATAAGGGTAATGTTGGTTTCAGCTACAAAGCATGCTTGGTGAAGGTCAAAACGGTGTGCGGAGGATTGGGAGTTGGTTGTGAGTTAGTTTGTAGAATAAAATAATAAAAAGTAGGAAAGATGAAAAATAAATAAATAAATAAATAAGAGTAAATGAATATTTAATTGATGGAGGGTTAATAATAGATAATCGGATGTATAACATTTTTTAAAACCCATTATCTGAACTAGCAAAAGTGAAATTTGGTTATCTATAATAGATTAAATTTTACATCATCTAATGGGGATGCTCTTTTTTTTTTTTAAAAAAAATATTATTAAATTGTACAAAAATTATAATCGTGTCATATATCTAATCGATAACACCCTAAGCAAACACAAAGAAAGGCAGATGCCATTCAACATATTGAAACCCACGTCATCATGCATGCCGATTATAATTTTTTTTCTTTTTCTTTTTTCTAGCCACATAATCACGCGCATGAATTATTCTTTCTCAGAACGAGCGAGAAACGTAAAGCCAAACAAGACTATGATATAGATGGAATGAACGAATTGGAGACCAAAATAATGAAAATTGCTGATAAGGAAATTTTTTTTTTTTTTTTGGTAGGATAAAAAATAATAGTCAAATCGAAAATATTTTCGATTTGACAAAAAAAGCATTTTTAGTTTTGAAAAATGATTTATTTTTAAATTTTGTAAATAATTTTCCCTTCTCAAACAACCGAACTAACACTAAGCTAGCACTAGGCTACTGTCAGACTACCACTAAGCTAGCACTAGATCAATCTGAACAGCCATCGAGCTAGCTACTACCATACCAATACCAAGCCAGTGCCAGACCATCGCCAGAACACAATCAAGTTACCACTAAGTCACCTCGAACCATCACCGAACCACTGACAGGCTTCCATCACATCATTGTAGGAACTCAAATTATTAGGTTAAGTTTTTTAATTTTTTTATATTAATATTTTGCATAAAAATTGAGTTTTATAGGTTAATACAATTGAATAAAAATATAAAAAATATTTATAATTTTTCATAAGTTCCAAACACTTAAAATGTATTCAGCAAAAATAATATTTTTTGAAAATATTTTCCGCTGAAAAACGTTTTATATCTAAAGAAACGGAAAATGGTTAAAAAGCAAGAACATCATTTTAGGACCAGGAAATCATGAGGGGTATACAGAACCAAATATATATATATATATTGGCTACGCGTCACTTTTGGCTACCTCTGGGGTGGCACGCGGCCACCTTGGCCACTGATAATTTAATAGTTCAAATAAGCAATTGATTAGCTTCTGCTTTTTTTTTTTGGGATGTGGACGTAGCAGTAAGGAGGCCAAAGGCGTTTAAGTAAAATACATCAATCTTTACAAATCTAAGGAATTTTGATAAGTTGGAAAATCTTCATCAGCTGCAACTAACAAAATTAAGCATACTTTTCACCCATTCCCACCACCAATAGGCACCAGGTACCCATTTTTTGCTGAACGTATGCCTCTTAGAAGGAAGTTCCTAAGCATCTAAGCAACCAAAATCCTCTGACTGGTAATTAACGAAATGATCCAGCTGGAATCACTTATAGCGATATCAGATTGGCTGTCTTGGACCCTTCTTACATTATTGATGCAGAAGAGGGTCGGACGTCATTTTAGTGAAACCTTAATTTTAATTATTATTATTATTATTTCCGGCGTACAAGAAAGCCGGTCTAAGTCAATCTTACATAATCATCTTTCTCAAAAGAGAGGAAAAGGTGAAGCCACATTTCCAATGCCAGTGGAAAGCAAAGCCATTGGGCCGTTGGAAAAGACAAAACGGACATGATTCATGATCGATTTCTGTCCCCACCTGCCTTTGTTTTTTCTCTGGCCGAAGATAAATCCGAAGACCTTGACCTGGTCACAAATTTGCATTAAACATTAGTTGCTTTGTTTTAAGAAAAAAAAAAAAAAATCTGGATTACAAACCACCACTATGGCAGAGTTTTATAATACTGTCATTTTAACTATAAGGAAAATAAATATCTTCGTCTGGTTTTACCATAATCCGGCTATTCCAGATTCCGACGAAACTGTCCGGATTTTGGCCTTTATCTCGAATTCTGGCTATATTAGTCGAAATCAGGTAAAAATGGTCAGAATCTTCTCAGTCAATGACCGAATCTCGTTATCGATGATTTTTATATTATTTTATATTAATATTTATATGTTTTGAATAAAAATTAATTTTTATAGGTTAATATGATTGAATGAAAATATGAAAAATATTTGTGATTTTCTGTACGTGCCAAACACCGAAAAATGCTTTCGGCGAAAAATATTTTCCAAAAAAATGACTTCCTTGAAACCATTTTACGACGAAAATCATTTTACGTCGAAATAAACGGAGCATAAGTTTATATTCATTCAACAAATAATATTTACTATAAAATCATCCATACATTCATCCTTTATATTTCGGAACTGAACTCATTTCATAAAAACATTCTGAAAGTTAGTTCATTAAAAAAAAAAAGTCAAAAAAACTACTTTTGAAACTTTTTACCAAACATACCATAAGGTATACTCAATACAAAAGGTAGCGGAAGCACAAATTATTTTGAAAAGAACTGTGTGATGATGTGACCAGGGATACGTGAGAGATAAAAAGAGTAACTAATAATCGTAAATATATCAAAGCAGATGAGTATAATTAATGGAATGGTATCCAAGATATAATCCATGGGGTTTACACAAGAAACACAAGTGTTTACAAGACTTTGTGCATCGCAACGGTGGATTCTGCATCCCAAGACGCGTGTGTATGCACATGTTGCATAATCAATTTCATCTGCCTTACATCCCAAGACTTGGTCTCATTGTGATTGATTGACAATTCTTGAATGCCAATTTTACTGCTAAATAATGTAGCCACGTGTCACAAAGTACGTACCATCCTCACCATCCTCTCCACCGTGAGGTGGGTAAATGGTAACGGTGCTTAACCTATTCAGTGAAATGATATGACCATTGACCAGGGACTTTAAAATTGACCGGTCTACAATTTTTGGTGTTTGTGTGCCTATGTAAAGTCTTCCTTATACGAATGATAGGGAATGTAAATTATGGATGGAAATGAATGAGAATGACAAGGTTTGAACACTACAAAATTTTTTGGAATTTTAGATGGTTTGAATCTATTCAAAAATTGCAAAAAACTGTCTGGACTTTTAATGAATGAGAATGACAAGGTTCGGACACTTCAAAAAAATTTGAAATTCTGGATGGTTTGAAACCGTCCAAAACTTGCAAAAAAAAAAATCGTCTGAAAAAAATTTCAGACGGTTTTAAACCATTCAAGAGAATTTGTCGCTAATCCGGGTTATAGACAGTTTGAGCCCAATGGTCCGCAATTCTAGACGGTTTGATCCAAACCGTCCAAAACCAATTTTGGACGCTTTTTTAAAACCGTATGGAATTAATTCCGAATGGTTTGGGTCAAAACCGTCTAGAATTAATTCTAGACGGTTTGCACTTTTTTTTTTTTCTTTTTTTTTTTTTTTTTTGTTTCATTTTCTTTGGATATGAAATCTGAGCAAACCCATGCCGCTGGAGGTCCACAAGATCGGGGTTTGCCACCGGAGGTCCACAAGATCAGGCTTGGCCGGGTCGACAACAGAGAGGACGGTATCGATGGCCAGCGGAGTAACGTGACTGCGTCGCCTACGCCACTCTTGACGTGATGGGCAAAACCATCACCCTCACCGTGCCACAAAGGCCATCCAAACACCCTCTCCCAAATCGGCAACCATTGTCGTTCACCATCATTGGGAAACAAAAAAATACCAAACAAAAATCCATTGCCCTACCGCTATTGCCAACGAACCACAAAAGGCCACTGTTCCTTCAGTCGCTGACCATGGAAAGCATAGCCAAAGTTCCTGACTTGAACCATTCTCTAACACCTTGCTCCTCGTGAAGTCCAGCAATCAGAACCCAAATCAAAAGCACAGAAGCAACACCCCCAGATCAAGTACCATCCAAACGAGGTAAACACTAAATTTTAAGGATAAATATCGAAACAACAACTTAAAATCAAAAATAAAAAGGGCATCGGGCTAATTAGTGAGCATCAACCTCAACATTTCTTACTGCTTGGGTAAAAAAACCACGACGAACTCTCCAGATCTGGTTGGATTTGTCAAACTCACGCACACCGGCGTGGGTTTCGGCCGGAAACCCCGATGAACTAGTTAGATTCGGCCAAAAACCCACTCGTCGTACCGATCTTGCCGACCGTCCAGATCCCGTCGTCCGTCTTCAGTTGCCGGCCGGAGAGAGAAGAAGAAGAAGAACGAGAGAGAGAAGCAAACAGGGAAAAAAGAAGAAGAAAGAAGAAAGATGTTGTTCAGATGGTTTTATTAAAATCATCTGTAAGTTACATTGAAACCGTCTCTAAATTGAGAGACAGTTTTAAAAAAAGCATTTGGAAATGTATTTTCAAACGGTTTAAATTAAACCATCTGAAAATTAATTTTTAGACGGTTTGGTTAAAATCGACCATAAAAAATTAATTTTAGACGGTTTAGAATCGACCCTTTTTTTGTAATGGGACACTTTGAGAGCTTCAATATCTTCGAGCTGATTTGAAATAGATAATTTTCAAGAATAAACTTTATCTATTTCAAATCAACCTAAGCGTAATTAAATTTACCTATTTCTATCGGCTTAAACGTAATTTAACACTTCTTTCCAACCGAGGCTTTCTCATTCCCAACTGTCATCTCTAAAGCTTTTATAATAGTCTCCTTAATTATTTACTGCATCTTCCCTAGTTTTTCATTGCACCTTAATATTTTGTGTTATTAAGGTAGGTTGCATGTTAGATTTATGGCAGTACATGTGTGCAGAAATCAGAAGAATTTTCTTGCCGAATGATAAAGGATAGAGATTTTTTTTTTGGTAAGTGTTGATTTATATTTTCTAAATTAAGGGATTTAGATCATTTGATTACCGTAGATTAAAGAATTTGTTAACCTTAATTTAAGTGATATGTTTGTATTTGAAATTATTCAAATTATATACTCAAATCAAATATAAAGGAAATATGTAGTTTATAAGATTTTAATGTGTGGATATAGGTCATAAGCCAAACTACTTTACGGTGTGTTTGAAATTGCGTTTTCATATTAAACGGTACCAATTTTGTAATTTGTGCCGCTTGTAAATAAACAGTATAAATTTATGCTGCTTGCACAAAAAACAACATTAAATTTAATGCCGCTTCCTATGCAAGCGGCATAAATGTATGCCATTTTCATATTAAATGATACCAATTTTGTAATTTGTGCCGCTTGTAAATAAACTGCATAAATTTATGCTGCTTGCACAGTATGCAGCATTAAATTTAATGTCGTTTTCATATTAAACGGCACCAATTTTGTAATTTGTGCCACTTGTAAATAAACAATATAAATTTATGTCATTTGAACAGTAAACATCATAAAAACTATGATTTAGTGTTGTTTGAGCAAAACGGCTTTAAATGTAATATTTTATGTAGCGACTCTGTTTATAGAGTTTTACAAGTGAATTTAATATTTTTAAATGTAAGTAATTAAATTCCTTAAATTAAGGTAGCTAAATCCCTTAATTTAGGTTGATTAACCAAATCCTTATTCATTGTTCTTATTTAGGTAACCCTAAAGCTAGAAAAATTAATCATAAAAATGCAATAACACTCTAGTTCTCTAGTTTATTTCTTTAGTTACTGTGTGATTCTATCAACTTTTGGACTAATAAAATATAATCTATTTGTGCTTATGAAGAAACACGATGACTCTACAAATGGAATTATATTCAGGTTACAATCAAATTCAATACATAAGAGCACCAGTGTAACGACACACCCCCAATGACACAATATTGTCCGCTTTTGACTCCTCAAACCAGACTTCCCAGGAGGTCACCCATCTTGGGATTGCTCTCGCAAAAGCACACTTAACTGCGGAGTTCTAATAGGTTCATGACCATCACGGCTTTAAAACGCTTTGTGTCATAAATGATGCATTTATATATATAAGCACATCCTCATTCCCAGGCGATGTGGGACGTCACAACCAGCTAGTGACCGCTTTATTTAGATTTTTCTTAAATTTAGGAAACCAATGTACTTTTTACTTCTATATTCAAATAAACTACACAATAGCTTCTCTTTATCATTTTTGTATACCATTTCAATATTCTTTCAAATATTATAGATCTGTAACATAAAGAAATGATAAAATGATTTCAATAGTTTGAAAAAAAAATGTTAGTCTCATCTAGAAGAAATAGAGAGAAAATATAAAGTTTTTTTTTTTTTTTTAATTATTAAATATTGTGAATGGAAGCAAAAGTGCTACCATTTCCCTTGGTTTAGGGAACACCATGAGAGTTTGTTGCACAAAGCTTTTAAAGAATTTTTCATACATTTAGGAAAATCATTGCTAATACTCTAAGTAGCTCATTGGGCCTATTTTTCTTCATCAGTGGGGTCAACGCTAGGTTAGGATGACATTCTCACACTTATTTTTCTTGGTCAGGTGGGGTCAATGCTAAAATGACAGTCTCACAACATTTTTAGATATGAGAGCCCATTCAATATTGATGGGAAATAAAACTCAACTTTTGCAGCCCCCAATGAGATATTGACATGGCATCTAAACACACGCTACACATTAGACAAGAAAACACCGAATTATATATATATATAACATAATAATAGAATAATGAGAAGGTATGTGACCGTGGTGGAAGTAGAGATAGACGTCCCTCCAGAAGTAGATGTGATCCCCAGGTTTCAGTTTGTCCCTCTTGATCTTGTTCGACAGCATACCCATTTATGCTCTCCTCTCCTGAAACTCTCAAGATCCAATCTTTCTTCTAAATGAAACAATCAATCACAGAGAGAGAGAGGAAAGAGACCCAACACTTGAAAGAAATCGCTTCCTTCGCCTAGAAGTTACTCCCCTTTAATTTATTCGGATCTTCTCCATCATCATGAATTTTCATAGAAACTTGCACTAGGTCGTAGTGGGAGAGATTGAAAATGGGATTATTGAAAAAGGATCTGGTGTTTTCATGTTTATTGTATTTTGTAGTTTTTGATGACTTGTCCACTTATAATTGATTGCTCTAAAATGAAGGATTTACAACCCATCCTGATAAAAGGTATTCTGGTATTCCCTATAAAGATATGTAAATGCCTCGAAAAAAGTCGATAGAAAATATAATAATAATAATAATAACAATAACAATAATAACTGAAGTAAATGTGAATGTTATATTTGATACCAAGATGGCTATAAGTGGACCTTTTTATAACTTTTGTTGTCCAGTGATAAGCCCATTACAGAAAGAATGATAAGCCTAAGGAAGGTATGAACAAGATCGAGGAGAAGAGAAAGCCTCTTTAGCTGGGCAGTCTAATTTTTATTTGGTCAAGTGGGTTTCATAAGTAATCTCTTACAATCACCAACACAAATTCTCACAAATAATTTAAGAGGATCCTGATCTGAAAAAGGGAGGGTGTAAAAACAAAAGATTAGGATTCTTACAAATTTCAAAGAAATTGTAGATTCTCAAATTATGCAATTTAGGCCATTTCTAGGAATCGAAACGTTTGAAAAATATCACATATTAAAAAAATGACATGTTACAGTTGAGAATTGAATATATTTTCATCACATTCTTGCTCTCTATATTGTAAAAAAGCTTTGAGCCAAAAGCTGTATTTTGATTTTATGAATAAGAAGCATCTCCACAAATGTGAAGGGAAAGCCTTTTTGGAGGGAAATTTTTTTTTGTTGCCTCGATAACATGCCACATTTTTAATAGGTGTCATTTTTCAAGTGTTTCGATATTTAGAAAATGCTTAAATTGCGTAATTTGAGTAAGAGATGAGACATCTTTTCCCACTCAAAAAACCCTATACTATCTAGTATGTAGGGTGTCCTCAGGAAATTGACAAGACATTTGAATAGTCACTATTACTTATTGTACACCACAAAAACTACTTTTGAATCAATCATTCTCTTTGGGGGATTAGGATCTTCTACAATTTCAAAGAAATTTTAGATTCTCAAATTAGGTGAATTCAGACTATTTTTTATATCAAACGATGTGAAAAATGTAATATATTAAAGATATGACATAACATCGAGGCAACAAAAAAAAAAATCATTCCAAAAGGCTTTTTCTTCACTTTTGAAGAGACGCTTATTCTTTACTAATCCAAAAAATAGTTTTTTGCTCAAAGCATTTATACAACATAAAGTGTAAAAACCTGATAAAAATATACTCAATTCTCATTGTTAACATGCCATATTTTTAATATGTAGCATTTTGCATGTCATTCAATGTATGAAACGTCATAAATTCAAATAATTTGAAAATTTACAATTTTAAAGAAATTGTAGGAGATCTTGATCCCCGGCCCCCCTTCAAAGTTGTTTCAATAAGATGGGAGCTATGCAATCACCTTTTGGTTTTATCCTTCCCATGGCAACCTTTAATATAGTGTTTTGTGTTCATCCCCACGTCCATGAACTATGTTGACACCATTGTCGCTCTATCTCTCTCTATGCAACACTTCTAGGTTTCTTGAACTAAGGGAAACAAAAGTTGTACCCTAAATTTAGGGAAGTGAAAATGGTTCCCTTAACATTATTTTAATAATAATAATAATAAAAATAAAAGACTTTATCTTTTCTCTCTCATTTCTTTATCATTTATTTAAAACAATATTTAAATGATTTTTTTTTTCTCTTTTCTCTAGCATTTAATTTAAAGAAGATTTAAATGGTATAGAAAAAAATAAAGGAAACTATTGTGGAGTGCATGTAAATAAGAAATAAAATTAAAAAAAGAAAAAAAAGAAGAAGAAGAAGAAGAAGAAGAAGTCAAAGATTTCCTCTAACCTCAGGTTGTAGGAAGTTCCTTCAACATAATCTAAGAAAATAATTTGTGTCCATTTTTTTAATAGCATGTGAGATGTGTATACTTTAAATAAAATTCATTCCAACTTTGTCCCTATTATTAAGAAAACATCTGTTTTTCACATGCTCAAAAAACGCATGTCATTTTTAAGACTGGGTTGAAGGAACTTCCTCCAACCGAGTTCCAAGGAAAACTATGTCCATAAAAAACAAAAAGTGAAACTTGTACATGTTTAGGGCCCCCGAATTACTCATAGAAAAAACCGGAATAGGATCCTCTCCATTTCACTTGAAATGGAGAGGAGCCGGTTAGTTATAAAATAAGGGGCAAAATTGTAATTTTAATGTTTTGGACAATTTTACCCCTTGTTTTATAACTAACCAGATCCTCTCCATTTCAAATGAAATTGAAATGATTCGTTTTCGACAAAACCAACCAAGGAGACGAAAGGTGTAATATCCAAGAAAATATTTAATGGGTTTATTAGGATTAAATAAAAATAAGTCTATTTAGTGTGGTAAAATAAAATAAAGTGTTTTATTTTTATCCTATGAGCTTGTAAATGATAGCAATGAAAAGAAAATATAAGGAATATTTTTAAAGTCCAAAGAAAATAGGAAAAAAAAATGGGTCGTCACAGCAAATAGTATCAGAGCGGTTAGCTCTAGGGTTGGTTAGAAAAGTGGATAGGCGGAAACCTAGGTTGTATTAGAGTCTATGAGTAATGAAAGAGCTTTAGGATTCAAAAGGCTTTAACACGGATAAAAGAAAATTGTAGGATTCTTGTGTGCATTTCATGGATATTATAATGTGTTTAATATTCCTTGCGCGGTTTTGTTTATGTGGCATTTCATTGTCCAGACAAGAATATGCCGCATAGGCAACGTAAGCCTCCACGTCGCTATAGAGATGAGAAATCGGTACATGAAAGTGGCGATGAAGCACCTCCACCTCCTCCTCCACCCATGCCTGATATGGGGCAAGTTGTGGCAGCTTTGATGGCCGTCATACCTAGACATGGAGAGCGTAACAACATGGTTGGTTGTCCATCGATCACCTTCTTCAAGCATAAACCACCTATGTTTGATGGAAGTGAAGGGCCTATAGCAGCTGACGATTGGATAGCTACTTTTGAGGATCTTGCTAATGCACTCAGTTGCACAGATGGTCAGAAGGTCAACTATGCAGGGCTGATACTAAAGGGTGAAGCCCGACACTGGTGGAAAGCTAGAAAAACATTCCTCATTGAAGAGCTGGGAAGCAGAGTTCCCATTACATGGAAATGTTTTAAAAAGGAATTTAATGATCGTTTCTTCCTTCGGGCATAGAGGCAGCAATGTGCGAGATTTTCAAGACTTGAAGCAGGGGACAATGTCAATTGAGCAATACTCAGCTGAATTTCTGAGATTGTCGAGGTATGCTCCAGACCTCATCCCTGATGAAGTGGCCAAGATTGAGAGGTTTCGTGATGGTTTGTCACCACGTATCCTTGAAAGGATCATTTTCCTCTAGGTCGTTGATTATGCTGAGATGGTGCACACAACCACCATGGCTGAGAAAGGAATCAGAAACCCTGCCACAGACTATCTGAATAAGAAGCGGTCAACGTCCACAGGAACACTTCCTCCTCCACCACTGTCCAAGAAGCATGCTACGAGTAGTAGTACTGGGCCTTATGCAAGAAGAGGTACTTCAGCTAGCCAGGGTAGTATCAGTCACCCACGATGCAACAAGTGCGGGAAGCCACATACTAGAGAATGCAGAATGGGAACAGGTGTGTGTTTCAAGTGTGCAAAACTGGCCACTTTGCTAGAGAATGTCTTCAAACAAGTGCAAGTAGAGGACATGGGTCACAGGCAAGCATCAATCAGCCCAGACAGACTGCTCCAGCAAGGGTGTTTGCACTCACTCCAGAAGATGTCCTTGCTGAAGATAATGCTACTAACATCGTCACAGGTACTATACCATTGTTCAGTAGTGTTGCTTTCATGTTGTTTGATTCTGGTGCTATGCACTCCTTCATTTCATCAATGTATGTGAAGTTGTGTAAGTTGAATACTAAGCCCTTAGATCAGAATATACGCGTGGCCACTCCTGTTGGTGATGCTGTTGTGTGTAGGCATGTATACGAGCCGAGCTCGGGCGAGTAGTGGTTGTCCAAGCTCGGCTCGTTGAGAAAATTTATGAGCTCGAGCTCGGCTCGAGCTCGTGACGGGTATTAGATATGGAGCTTGGCTCGACTCGCCAAGAGTAAAGTAATGTCCAGGCTCGAGCTCGAGCTTGGTTTTTTGACGAGCCGAGTGTCTTATCGGGCACTCGGCTCGCCCGGCTCGCGAGTAAAACGGCTTCTCAACCTCTTCTCCTTATTTCACCATCTTCTTCTTATTTTCTTCTTCTCTGCAACACGGCCTCTTAGCCTCGATCTGCATTTTCCGTTCGGTAGCTCCCTCTTGATTCTTCACTCTCGAGCGCCTGTGAGACGAAGAGAGGAAGAAAAGGGAAAGTTGGGCATATGCGAGACAGAGAGGAGAGGAGATCGAGGGAGACAACTTAAAAAAGAGAAGGCATTAGGTGTAAGGAGGAAGAAAGAAAGAACAGAAGAAAGCTGCTGAAGGAGACAACTTAGAAAAGAGAAGACATTAGGTGTAAGGAGGAAGAAAGAAATAACATAAGGAAGCTGCTGGACAGGTGAAGACGTGAAGTGTTCAACCCTTGGACAGTGTGTTCAATCCTTGGACAGTGTGTGCGACGTGCGTGAGAAGACTAGTGTGGAGAGTAGAAGCTGGACACCTGGCATGGATAAAGCAGCTGAATGTGATGGTCCATAAGGAGAACAGCTAAGCTAACTCACTGTTTTAGTATTGAAGCAAGCCTTCATTTCGTATGACAGTATGAGTGTATTAGTGGTTGTTGACTTGTTGTAAACTTGTAAACAATTTTGTTTTTTTCTCCTAAAAACAGCATGTAGCGTCAGAAGTTTGTTGAAAAGTCAAGAGTCATCATACCACTCTACAAACTTAGACAACTAGTGTATATTGTGTCTTGCTTTTTCAGACTTCAAAGGGTAAAAAATTTCAAAAACAAAAAAATAAAATAAAATAAAAAAAATAATAGAGGAAAGGGTAAAAAAAAAAAAAAAAAAAGGCTCAAAGCAATATTGTGCACTGTGCACGTACAAGGACATAGTGCGCAGAGGAGGGAAAAATGGGGGTGGGGGATTTGGGGGACAAATTGGCTTGGAAAAACTTAATGTTTTTTTTTTAAAAAAATAAATTAAATAACGAAAAAAAATTAAAACAACAAAAAATAACGATTTTTTAAAAATAAAAAATAAAAAAATAACTGAAAATTATAAAAACATGTTTTTGAAAGAAAGAAAAAAAAACAAAATAAAATAAAAACCAGTTTTTTATTAAATTAGAAAAACGAAAAAGAACAATTTTTTTTTTTAAAAAAAAAAAACCAAAAAAAAAAAACTGAAAAATTATTTAAAAAAATAAATAAATAAATAAACAAACAAAAATTATTTTTTAGGGGAATATTGACATTTTTTTGTAGTTTAATGGGGACATTGACATAATTGGTAGTTTGAGAGGTACATTGACAATGATGTGATAGTTTGAGGAGGTTATGTGTACTTTTCCCTTAAAAATTTAAAAAATTATTATTTATACTTAAAAATAATTAATTCTAACTTATAAGTTACATATTGATATAATTATACATTTATACTTAATTAGATAATCTGTTAAATGTTAATCATAAATCCATAATTGATATTTACACAAATTACATTTAATCATTATTCATTAATTCATAGACTCAAGAGTAAAAGTTTACAAATTATTTATTATATTTAAACTATAATAATAATAATAATAATAATTTAATCATACTTAATTATTATTTTATACTTAAGTTAGAAGTATCAAGTATATATCAAAATTATCTAAGTAACAAGATACTTAATCATTATAATTTATATTAGTTATTTGGTGTGAATTGTATACTTATGAGTCATGACTTAAGTAGTTATATGACTATGTCATTATGTGGTTATAATAATTTATTGTTATATCTTAATTTTTAATTATATATAGTTATGAATTATAATTCATATCATATAATATGAGATTATTTATGATATGATATGAAAATTATGAATCATACTTAATTACTTATCCTAACTTTATTAGTAGCTAATAATAACATTTATATGACATGATACAACTAAAATTGATAGAACTTAGATAACACTTAATTATAAAATGATACAAAATAAGTATTTTTTATATGATTATTACATAATACATTGTGCCATATGAGATGAGATTTAATATCATATAAATGGTCAGATCATTCTTAAATTAAATCAAATGAATTGTTTGATCACATCATTTATTGTTGTTACATCATAGTAAACTGTTAGAACTTATATCACACTTAATCATATAATAATACAAAATAAGTATTGTTTATATGATTGTTACATTATATAATAAAGATATAATGTGCTATATCACTAAAAATTTAATATCATATAAATGTTAGATCATATGCATTTCATATAAATTCTAGTGATAATACATATGATCATATAATCTAATGATATGAATTTTAATAATTATACTTAATTTGTGATTATAAGAAACACATTGTTGATTTTAATGCTAATCAATTGATATGGGGTTATACCAATTACATTGTCATTGTCTAAGATATGATTATTTGAATAATAGATTAAGTATCAAGATTTTCATTAAATTATATGATTAACAATTTATTGTTAATTCAAAAATCAATAGATATTTAATTATTAGACTTGGAGTCTTAGTCTCTTAGATCATATAAGATATAATCAATTTAATTATTTTTTTATAATTAAATTATATATTATATAGATACTTATAAATATAACTAATAATTATATATTGTATAACAATAATTAATTATTGTTAATTAATAAGTGATATATATTTATTAATAAATATGTATATTAATAAATATATACGAGTCGAGCTAATAAGCGAGCTGAGCCTTTTTACGAGTATGTTCGCGAACTTTAACCGAGCAAGCCGGGTTTTATACGGGTATGTATCATTTAATAATCGAGTATATTTTCATGTCCACGAGTAGCTCATTTAATAACTAAGTCGCGCACGAGCCGAGCCTTATCGAGCCGAGCCCGAGCGAGCTCACGGGTAGCTTTGTTTCGTTTACATCCCTAGTTGTGTGTAAGAAATGTGTGGACAATTGTCCTATTGTGATAGAAGGGAGAACCTTATCAGCAAAGCTAGTTGTATTTAGCATGTTGGGTTTCGATGTCATTCTCGGAATGGATTTGTTGTCGAAGTATAAGGCCAATATAGATTGTGATACGAAGGAAGTAACATTCCGCCCTCAAGGTATGGAAGAGTTTAAGTTTTGCGGGTCTAATGTGCGTACTACTCCGCCACTTTTGGTTTACATTCAAGCCAAGATGGAAGTCCAAGCAAAGTTGGAAGACATACCTGTGGTGTATCACTATTTAGATGTTTTCTCTGAAGTCACGAGGTTGCGTCCTGATTGAGAAGTTGAGTTCTCCATCGACTTAGTACCGGGGACTCAGCCTAGGCTCCAACCGAGTTGAGAGAGTTGAAGGAGCAGTTACAAGAGTTACTTGACCGGGGTTTCATTCGCCCAAGTGTATCGCCATGGGGAGCGCCAATATTGTTCGTGAAGAAGAATGATGGGTTTATGCGGATGTGCATAGACTACCGTGAGTTGAATAAGGTGACTATTAAGAATAAGTATCCCTTACCAAGGATCGATGATTTGTTTGATCAACTCAAAGGAGCTTCAGTATTCTCGAAGATAAACCTTCTTTCGGGTTACCATCAATTACAAGTACGAGAAGAAGACATCTCGAAAACAGCAATCCAAACTCGGTATGGCCATTATGAATTTTTGGTGATGCCTTTCAGATTGACAAATGCACCGTCAGTGTTTATGGATTTGATGAACCGGGTAATCCATGAATACTTGGATTCTTTTGTGGTGGTCTTCATTGATGACATATTAGTCTACTCGGCTAATTATGCTAAGCACGAAGAACATCTGAAGACAATGATGGAGAAGCTGCGAGAGAAGAAGTTATTTGCCAAGTTCAAGAAATGTGAATTTTGGCTTGAAGAAGTGTCATTCTTGGGTCATGTAGTGAACAAGAATGGACTTGCTGTGGATCCAACAAAGGTACAAGCTGTGGTTGAATGGGAAAGACCAATAAGTGTACGAAAGATCTGTAGCTTCTTGGGATTGGTAGGTTACTACAGAGATTTATTGAGGGGTTCTCTTCATTGTTAGGGCCACTCACTTCCCTCACAGGGAAGAATGCTCCTTCCGTATAGAGTGATGACTGTGACGCCAATTTCCAAGAATTGAAGCACAGATTAGTCACTGCACTTGTGTTAACACTACCCATGGAATCTGTTGGGTATGTTGTTTATACAGATGCTTCAAAGAAATGATTGGGATGCGTTCTTATGCAGTAAGGTCGAGTTGTGGCCTATGCTTCTAGACAGCTAAAAGATCATAAGAAGAACTACCCTAATCATGACTTGGAGTTAGCAGCAGTTGTCTATGCATTGAAGATATAAAGACACTACCTTTATGGTGAGAAGTGCGAAATCCACATTGATCACCAGAGTCTCAAACATATTTTCACTCAGAGACTTGAATATGAGGCAAAGGAGATGGCTCGAAGTATTGAAAGACTACGATGGCAAAGTGTTCTATCACCCTACAAAAGCCAATGTAGTAGCTGATGCATTGAGTCGAAAATCTTGTCATGATGAGACAGATCCTAATAAGCTTATGGACCAACTATCACAACAGCTTGCCATTGTGCAGATTGATAAAGTGATGACTGGTGGTCCTCCAATTATGGTAGCACTTATAATAGAGCCACAGAGTTTAGACAAAATTAGATGTGTCCAAGAAGATGATCTTAAGCTGCAAGATCTCATTGATAGGACCCGCCATGGTGAAGTGTTGTGCAAATTTATTTACTCGCAAGCGCACGAATCGTTTGCAATATAGTGTATGTATAAGTGCGAGGTCGATCCCACAGGGAATTGTATTTTTGAAGACAAAATTTAAATTCAAATTGATTTAATCCTAACCTAGTTCCAAGAAGTTTGAGAGATTGTTTAAAGATAAATAATAATAATAATAATAATAAACAAAAGTGAAGTGAATTTAATCAAGTAAAAGAAAGCACGAGGGTATCAGAATCAGCACTCACAAATTCATAGCAACATGTTTTCCCATGATCAATAATATTTTCCAAAGTTCTCACAATAAACTCTTAAGTATGTTTTACTTTTGCTTCAAATTGTTAATCAAAACATCCCATGTATCCATTCTTTACACAAATCACAAAAGAAATCCAATTTAAATCAAATCATCAAGTGTATCCATAAATCACAACAAGATATCCAATTTAAATCAAAACATCAATTGTATCAGAAGAATAAATGACAAGGGATATCCAATTTTTTAAACAAAGAAAACCAAGCACAATCAATTTTATGGAACTATCCTAAATCATCAAATGTATCCTTGAATCACAAAAGATATCCAAGAATCATTCCATAAAATTGAATTGAAGTAAAACAATTGGAAAAAATTTAAACTATTAAATTGGAAAAATATTATTTCACAAGAGAATAATGTTGCTAATCATAAGTGAGGCTTCATGCTCAACTTTAGTTGAGGATTTAGCCTCTCATGGAATTGAAAGATAGAGCAAAAATAATTAAATCCATTAACATTGAGAGACTTACAAAGTGTGGAAGAAGAAAACGTTGCAAGAAGAGGACTGAAATTCTGCTTACATTCCACACTCCTTTTACAAGAGAAAAGACTCATATATATAGTGCTAAGTAGGGTCTCGGCTACCTAGTTTAATTGGAAAGAATTATGCGTTGCCTTGCTTGGGATGGTTCCTCTTGTGGAAAGAAAATAAAATGAAGATTTGCTGCATATCTTTGTTTTATTGGAAAGAGATCACGTCTTCACATGCATGGTTACAAAGAATCGGGTCTGCTCCTTAAGGAAAGAAAATATTCAGTGCATGCAGGCTTTGGAGAAAATCTGTCCACGTGAAGATTGGCTGCTGCCTTTTCCTTGGAGAAAACCATGTCTCTCATTCCCTTCACGTTCACACTGCCAGGTTTGGAAAGACGTGGCTGTTGCCTAGCTCTATGGATTTGGTGCCCGTTATGGAAATAATTTGGTGCAGTTTGGTCCTTTGCAAATCTGACTTGTTATTGACATAACGTGCACCGCAGGACTCAAGAACTGTGCCTCTCTACCTTCGTATGTGTTCCCAATTATTTCACGCATGAAGAGTTCCTTTTCTTGGAAAGAAATCAAGTCCAGCTAAGTATGGAAACAAATTCGACGCTTCCTTTCTTGGAGAAAATCATTTGTCTTATGCTTCCCGATGTTGGCGTGAGTTGTAAATACAGTAGAATTGAAAGAATATTTTCTAGAATGGAAAGTTTCTAGCATGGAAGGAGATTAGCGTGCACTGATTGTAGCTTGATATTAGGCATAATAATTGTATAGACCAAAAATAGGTTGAATGTATTTTCTATTTAAATGTACTGATTCAATGGAAATAAATGAGAAAAATTATTATTCCCTAATTGTTAACATGGTATCAGAGCAAGGAATTTGATCCCTGCTCCTAGAAAAAACCTAGCCGCTCTTGCCTAATCCCCACCATTTAGCCTGTCACCACTCTCGGTGATAATTCACCACCGAACACCTTCATTCTTACGAATCTCACCAACCAAATGACCGAAGTCCTATCTAAAGTCCAGACCCCAACCCATTCCACCGAAAGTTCCACTGCCCCAATTGGTATCAAGTTGGACAGTTCCAACTATGGCCTTTGGTCCCAGGTTGTCGAGATGTATATCTCTGGCAAAGACAAACTGGGATATATCAACGATGACTATCCACAACCACCGATGACTGACCCATCCTTTCGAAGATGGCGAACCGAAAACGCCATCGTCAAAGGATGGTTGATCAACTCTATGGACCTGACACTTATCGGAAATTTCATCCAATTTCCCACTGCTAAAGCAGTTTGGGATGCTATTGCTACAACATTTTTTGATGGGAGTGATACCTCTCAAGTCTATGAATTCCGGCGACGTATTGCTCGCCTGAAACAAGCCAGCAGTCCCCTTGAGAAATTCTACACCGATCTGCAAGGTCTCTGGCGCGAGATTGACTTCTGGCGGCCGAATCCGATGGAGTGCCCAGCCGACATCCACCACTACAACACCCTGCTCCAGGAAGACCGAGTTTACACCTTCCTCGACAGGATTGACGACCGACTTGACCACATCCGGAGTGATGTGCTCCAAATGCGACCCTTCCCCTCCATCAAGCAGGCCTACGCTCACGTTCGCAGGGAGGCTCTCCGGCAAGCTGTTATGAGTGCCGAGGACACCCATAACACCTCTGGCGCGGTTCTGGCCACCAAGGGGCTGCGATTACAGCCGACCCACAGTGCGGGTTCCAGCTCTGGTGCGGCCTCCAGCCTACACTCGGGCAAGTCCCTTGTGACCTCTAGGTCACGCAATACCGAGGATGCCCCTGATGGGGTTAAATGCTCACACTGTGGAAAACTAAATCACACAAGTGCTACGTGTTTTAAAAAAAAAAATAAGGTATCCTGACTGGTGGTATGAATTGCAGGAAAAGAAAAAGAAAAATTCTGAGGGTGCAGCCACGAATACTGGCACTGTGGCAGTCATGATGAGCGAACCTCATCTTTCCCTGGTGCCTTTAAGCAAGTCCGGAGATGCGGACCCGATCCCAGAGATAGGTAAGAAGGGTTCTGGCCTAGCCACCTCTTCTAGTGATGGCCACCATAATGCTTGACTCCTTGACTCCGCAGCCACAGATCATATGACATTTGATGCTACTGATTTTTCTACGAGGTCTACCCCGAGACACACGTGTGTTGAAAATGCTAATGGGGTAGTCTCCCCGGTTACAGGAGCTGGCACCGTGTCTCTATCCCCGTCTCTACAATTATCTCATACATTACTTATCCCATCACTCTCACATAAATTACTGTATGTTGGCCAAGTTACTGAAGAATTAAATTGTGTTGTCCTAATTTACTCTCATTTTTGTCTTCTTCGGGATATTCTCACCAAGGAGATAATTTGACGTGGTACTAAAAGAGGGGACCTCTATTACATAGATGACGTTAGCACGGGTCATGTTTTACACGTACAGAGTGATGGACGGGAACAATAAATCCAATTATGGCATCGACGATTGGGACATCCAAATTTTAGTTATTTGAAACATGTATTCACTGAACTTTTTTCTGATATGGTAGTCTCTGAATTGAAATGCCCTACTTGTATTGTAGCTAAGAGTCACTGTACTTCTTATTTGCCAAGTTTGAATAAAAGCATTGCTCCATTTGCACTTGTTCACTCTAATGTATGAGGTCCTTCCCCAATCTCTATTGTCTCGGGAGTTCGTTGGTTTGTCATCTTTGTTGATGACTGTACCCGCATGACATGGCTCTATTTGATGAAAAATAAAGACGAGGTGTTCTCGATCTTCCAATCGTTCCATGCGATGATCCACACTCAGTTCTCGGCTACACTCCAAGTGATTCGCTCTGACAATGGGGGTGAATTCGTTAATCAACGGTTCTGCACCTATTTTGACAACCATGGCCTCATTCATGAGACATCATGCCCTCAAACACCACAGCAAAATGGTGTGGCTGAGCGAAAGAATCGTCATATACTTGAGACTGCCCGTGCCCTACTACATGGAAATCATGTGCCGACCCGATTCTGGCCTGATGCGGTATCCACCACTGTCCACCTCCTTAACAGACTTCCCTCCAAAGTCTTGCAGTTTCAGACCCCACTCCAGGTCCTGGCGTCCCATGTCTCCCTACCCACGACCCTTATGCTCCCTCCCCAAGTATTTGGGTGCGTGGCTTATGTCCATCTTCACAAGAATCAACGCTCCAAAATGGACCCATGTGCTCTCCGATGTCTCTTCTTGGGTTACTCCGTGCATCAGAAGGGCTACCGATGCTATGATCCCTCTACCAGTCGGCTCTATGTGACTATGGATGTCACCTTGGAACCTGAACCATTCTTCTCCGTACCCAATTCTGTCCCTCAGGGGGAGACACATGATGAAGAACAGAATTGGGCACACTTTGACTGGCCAAACAGTAATATAGTAACTAGTGAAGAAGAAGAACCACACTCCGAAATTGTTGAACAGATAGAAGAACCAAATACATAGTCAGCACATGACACACCTCCTGATAGCCCAACTTCCCCCCCTTCCACAGTACCTGCAGGCCCTTATCCTGAGAATATCCTTGAGGTAAGCACACTTGACACACATTTAGATAACAGTAACTTGAATCCTTCTGCTGGATATGTACTACCTTTCAGGACAAATTGTGGCAAGCCACCAAAGAGATACTCACCTGATGATGAAGAGCGAAGATCAAAGTATTCAATTGCCAACTACATGTCAACCAAGACATGTGTATTTGTTTATAGTTAATGGGTTAGTGTTTATAATTATGTGTATTTGTTTGGGTTGTGATTTTAATGTCTAACTTTAAGCAAATATTTTGGGTTTGTGTTATTTGGGTTTAGTTAGTGTTTAAAGTTTATGGGTATGTGTTTGGAACCCTAGAAAATTCTATGAGTTTTTCATGGGTTAGCTCTTCGGCAATTTAAGAGGTAAAATATTAGTATAGTGTTAGAGAAATATTAAGTAATGTCCAATGTGTTATTTTTACAGTGACACATTGCAGAAAATTGTCTAGGAAACTTAGTTGAACTTGTTATTCGAGCAGGGAATGTGAGTATTCTACCCACTGAGTAAAGTTACTTTTTATCTAGTTTATAGGAATGCAAATAATGTGTTTTTCTTACTGAACCGACAATATGTTAATTATATATTTTGGATGTTTTGAGTAGTTTTAGTTATGTTGAAATATGACAATAATGTTTATGTGATTTAAGATGATTTGAGATGTGAGTATGAAATATGTTTGATGTCTTGAGATACGATTTGAAAAGTTTTATTGTCTGCTGCGGTTGGAAATTTAAGTTATGCAAATTGTTTGAGAAAATGACATGTTGAACTATTTATATTTTATGAGTAGAGCATGTGTTAAAGGCATGTCCATGAAATTAAATGTATAGTATTTTAGCATGAGCATGGAACATGAAACAAGAAAGCATGGATAGACAATAATTAAGTGGGGGTTCACGTCCCACGGTACCTGACAACAATGAGTAAATGGATTAATTAAGTGGGGTTCACGTCTCACGGTACCTGGCAACAGGGAGTAAATGGATTAATTAAGTGGGGGTTCACGGCCCACGGTATCTGGCAGGGAGTAAATGAAATAATTAAGTGGGGGTTCACGTCTCGTGATACCAGGCAACAGAGAGTAAATGAACGGAAACTAGCATGAGCATGTATGACATTGTCTTTATGAATGTGATGTTTATGATATGTCGATATAGTATAAATTGTCGATTGAGATATAGTTAAGAATTGATGATTAAGATATAGTATGAATTTGTATGTGAGCATTTGGAATAAGAACAATATTGTTACGTTGTGTATGTGTTTACTCAATCTACCCTGATGTGATTTCAAGATACATGTTTTCATAACCAAAACAATAAATGTTATTGTAAACAAGAGATTAAGTACAATGTTATTTTATGTGAAAACTTAGTGAGGCTTATACCACTGAGACCTCAGTAATTTATTATTGAGGTGGTGAACTCATACTTTCACCTGTACGGATGTGGTTAACCCCACAACCGTGCAAACATTGTGGCTGTAGGAACATCTAAGATAGACGACGATCCAGCAACATTGTATTTGGGGTATTACGACTGAAGCCTGACGCGACAGTTATGATGGGTTGGATCATGGGTGTCCGCACTTTTGAGTATATTGTCTATGGCTTGTGACGTGTATGTCATCTACTCTTTTGTATAAGTCATTCTTTTGTTATATGATGTAATTAATGTTAAGCCTTAAACAGATAGATTCATGATGGCTCTTTTGTGTAGTTAACTAATGGTATTTTAGAAGTGCTTTTCCGCTATTAATGGGAATTTGAATTGCATGTATTTATGCTGCTTAGATGTAACTCTGATTATCAAATGGATGTAATGGGATATGTGTCATGTGTTGGCTAAGCGACGAATAGTCGTGCTACTGTGATGACTCATCTATATTGTATGTTATATATATATATATATATATATATATGTATAAAAAAAATGGGTCGTCACAAAAGGGCTCAGAGTAGCTGTGGCACATGCACCACACAAGCACCCATGCCCCGTAGTGGCGCGTGATGGCCACAAAGCGCTACTTCAAATCTGTTTCAATAAAACGAAAGCTATGCAATGGAATTAAAATAATTTTTCAATATGTACATAATAATGTTGGAGCTGTGGATTCGGGAGATTGGCTATCACTATCTTGGGGCAGTTTTTTGCGTTTTGTTTTCTTTTTTGAAAAATAATGATAAATGATATCATTAGTCAAATGAAATATCTTGCTCCGCAAGTACAATACTCTGGATAAATGGAGGACATTCCTTTACCCAAACGTTATCTAAAAACTGTGACAAGGCTACATTGGCCATTCAATGGGCAGCTTTGTTGGCCTCCTATCGAACATGCCTCACATCATAATACATAAGGCTATGAAGTCGAACCATGACATCTTCAATCGATTGACCATAACCACTCCAACAAGAGGAATCTTGTCGCAAAGCCAAAACTACTAGCAATGAGACTCCTTTAAAAAACAACCTTTGATGCCTCAAGTGACAACAAAACTGCACTGCCTGCTACGCAGCCACAGATTTTCTTTAGTAGGATCAACTATGATGGGGATGAGCTTGGCCATAGCTGCCACAACCACCCCAGCCTCATTTCGTAGAACCACTCTGACTCCCATCCGTTTTTGTGGCACATCAAGAGCAGCGTCCCAATTTATTTTGATCAACCTCGCTGCAGGTTTTTCCCCAGGGGGGATGAAGCCCCTCCCAAAAACAAATGAATTCCTGCGCATCTAGATAAGTCGATCCATTGTGAATACTTCTTGAATCTCCTCTTCATTGAGCTTGGCCAACAATTCCTTAACGACATTCCTCCCCTCAGTTGCATTTATCGACAGCTTTTGAACACGTCTACTACAATCTTGCCACACTGCCATGGAAGAAGGACAATTTCACAAGATATGGCAACTAGTCTCAAAAACATCTAGACACACAACATCTAGACACAACGGGCAGAATGGGTCTTGAATAATCTTCTTGCTAAATAACTTAGCTTTGGTTGGGAGCAAATTATGACACAATTTCCATACAAAAAGCTTTAGCACTGTAAGAATTTTCAAAGCCCATAAAGTCTTCCACAAGCCTTGGTCATCCCTAAAAGTAGAACACTCCCCTATCATCTAGGATATTCTCGTAGTCTCTAAATGATAAGCGCTTTTTACCGAGAAAACACCTATCTTGGTACCCTTCCACAACAGTTTATTGGGTTGTTAAAGTGGGCTCATGACCATAACACAAATACTACTAGCTTCAGTCGGCTCGAAGATAGAATGAATTAAACTCCGGCTCCAGCTCTGTCACAGAAGATAGAATACAATTCAAGGAAGCTGAAGAAAGCCACCTGTCACCCCAAATCCTTATATTCTCTCTGTTGCCCACTCTCCACACCAAACCTGCTTCTAAAACAGCCCTAGCGTGGAAAATACTCCACCATAAAAACGAGGGGCGGCTGCCTAACTGTGCATTCAAAAAGTCACTAGCAGGGAAATGTTTTTCCTTCAAAATACAAGCTACCAAAGAATTAGGATATTGGACTAGTCGCCATCCTTGTTTTGAAAGCAAAGCTAAGTTAAAAAGCTTCCAAATCTCGGAACTCCAACCCTCCAAGCTGTTTAGACAAGCTCAACTTTTTTCCAACTCATCCACGAAACACCCTTACCCTCCTTTTGATGCCTCCACCAAAACCTGTCCATCAAAGAATTAAGTCTTTTGCAAAGCTGCTTAGGAAGCTGGAAAATGCTCATGCTATATGTAGGGATTGCCTGGATAACAGCTTTGATAAGGATTTCCTTCCCCGCCTGAGAGAGTAGCTTCTCTTTCCACCCAACCAGCTTTCTTTGCACTCGACTTTGTTTCCCCACGAAGGTCTGGGTCTGAGAGCGACCCACTAAAGCTGGAAGACCCAAATATTTCTATAAACTAGAATTTGCAGGGATCCCCACTAAGGAACATAAATGATGTTTGAATTCACTGCGGGTATTTCTACTAAAAAAAATGAAAGTCTTCTCACTGTTGAATTTCTGCCTCGAAGCTTGCTCATAAGTGTGAAGCAGCTGTAAGACATTCCCCTATTCCATGAAGTTTGCTCGACAAAAGAGTAAGCTATCATCAGTGAAGAAAAGATGACTCAATTTGAACTCACCTGCTTAAATTGGAACTCCTGTAATTCTTCCATCCCTTTCTGCCTTCATCAATAATGAACTCAACCCCTCGCACAAAGAAGAAATAAATATGGAGATAACGAGTCATCTTGCCTTAGACCCCTAGAAGGAGTCACTTGTCCAAATGGAGTACCATTAATAAGAACGGAATAGGAAATTGTTGTTACACAACTCTTGATTAATGCAATCCAATGCTTCGCAAAACCCAATTTCCTCACCATCTCTTTCAAAGAGATCATTCTACCCTATCATAAGCTTTAGTTATGTCATACTTAATAGCCATATAGCATTTTTTTTTTCCCTTTCATCCTAGTATCCATAGTATGGAGAGCTTCATATGCCACCAAGATATTGTCAATAATTAGGCGACCAAAAATGAAAGCATTCTGGTGTTGGGAGATAATATCTGTTTTAAGTAGCCCATATAGCCTTTGCTATGCAACAATTTTTTATTATTATTTTTAATTTTTCGAAAACGTATAAGAAAAGAATAGCAAAAACATAAATACTTAAAATAATAATAATAATAATAATAATAATAATAATAATAATAATAATAATAATAATAATAAAGATAGAAAAATTCATTAAATTCTGCTGTTGATTTCTTTTCTATTGCGATGGTTGGATGGCTGGATCGAATTAAACAAACTTTAATCAACAAAAAATAATAATAAAATAATAGTTGTAACAGATTTAACAACTTAAAATTATTTTATATATTAAATTTTTATTAATCATTATTAATGAATTTGTCTTAGAGATGTTGACCGAATTTAATAATTTTTAACAAAAATATCTCATGTACATTAATTGTGTAAGAGACTTGAGTAGGTTTTATGTGAAACTCATGTAATAGAACCTATTGCATGAAACTTACCCATATCTCTTAAATCTTGTATAATAGGGATCTGACTTCCATGCAAAAGTAAAAAACTATGGGACATGGCTGGGGTACAACTCCATCACAAGTTGGACACAACACTCACTCACGTGTGTGGGCCCTACCCTATTGTAAGTGAGTTGTGTTCAAGTTGTACAAAGGAGTTGTACATTTAGCATTTTTCAAAAACTACGGCAAGGTGCTGTAAAATTTTGTGTGATCTACATTTTGTCAGGTTGGCATTTTTCCTTTTTAATATATTTTCTTTACCAGCTATAAATGCATTCACTTCCATTTTTACTTTTCGTTTACTGTTTCTCTTTCTGCTTTCCTCAAACCAAGCTTTTCAGGATTTGAATTCTTTCCATTTATTTAGTATAAAAATAAAGGTATAGTTCTCTTTTTACATTTTGTAAAAATGTGAAAAAGATAATTATATTTGCCCTCTCTACTCGACCAAAATGGTGACTTGGTGGGTTTTGTATATGTGTTTATAGATGGAGGAGAGAGGGACTTAGGCAAGCTTGAAAAGCTTGGTTTGTAATAGAGTAAAGCAGAGAGAGAAACAGTTAAGAAAAAACAAAAATGAAATGAACGCATTTATAATTGGATAAAGAAAATGTTAACCTCGCAAAATGTAGACCACACAAAATTTCACAGCACCATGCGACGACTTGGAAGTCGGATCCGTATAACAGTTGAACAATGTAGGAGTCATGTCTCAATTTTTAATGGGGTTCGTGTAAAAGTGTAGTGATTGATAGAAAACAGGTGTACGTCCTTGTAATTGATAGCTATTGCCTTTAATACATAGAAGACAGGTGTCACTAAATGCGTAAATTTTAATTGGTAAGCCACAGTCCATACGGCCAACACCTACTCAATAGTCTCAATCACGCTGACATAGCTAGCTTGAAAGAGAGAAATTTCCTCCACATCAGTTTCTCGGCAATTTCTTCCCAACCAATTTAAGAGCAGTGCTACGATGTAGCAAAATTTCTGGAATTCATTCGAAAATTTTACTTATCAATGGCATTATTGTAATTATAAATATTTACAATAATGCTATTGATAAGCAAAATTTTCGGATGAATTCCGGAAATTTTGCTACACTCAAGTATTACCCCCAATTTAATAAGGGTAATACTTGAGTGTAGCAAATTTTTCGGAAATCATCCGGAAATTTGGCTACTCAATGGCATTTCTGTAGTTATTTATAATTACAAAAATGCCATTGAGTAGCCAAATTTCCGGATGATTTCCGGAAAATTTGCTACTCCGTAGCAGTGCTCATTTAATAAATGTTAAGGTTTCGTTTGAAATAAAATGACTATTTTTATGGAACCGTCGTTTTTATATTTTGTAAGGGTCTATTTTTTAAAATAATTAATGAAATAATTATTTTTTTACAAAGATAAATACATATTTCTCTTATTTTTTTAGAACAATACCTATTCTAATGAGAATAGATTAATTTTTTTGGAAAAAATTACTCTTTTTTTGTTTTCTTTTAATTCCTTTCAAAAAAAAAAAAGAAAAAAAAAAGAAGAGAAAAACGAAACACTAACCCTCTTTACAGTGGCTGGCCGACCACCTATTGGTATTGGGGTGGTCAGCCAACCACATATGGTGATGGAGGTGGTGCGACCATTCTCGGCGCCATTGTGCCACCCTCGTTCTCATCTGGAGTGGCTAGGCTACCCCCAATGGGCATCGGGGTTAGCCATTGCCACCCACTAGTTTTCAATATATATATATATATATATATATATATATAAAGAAATATAATGTAGGAATTTTTTTTAGTAATTTTGATTGGATTCTAATTAAAGTATATGAGTTATTATCAAACTAAATATTATAAATAACCATTCCATTCCATTACCTTCTATTCCGATGAATAGTTATTTATTTTCCTAATTGAATAGTCAATCCGCAAACCAAACAAAGCCTAAGTGTTTTCTCTCACATATTAAGTGTCATCCACCATGTGAGTGTCATGTAATTTTTTTTTAACCTCATTAACACCGTTAACTCCTCCACTAAGAGCACTAGTAGCAGTTACCCTATATTGGTTCCCTTCCCTATATTTAAGGAAAATTTCATGAAAAACACCAAAAAACCTCCCACAGCAGATGCCCTATATTTAGATGGGGGAGTTGGGAATGAATAATGATTCTTTATGTATACATGTCTACTATTTATTCCCTATGTATTATTTTTAATATAAAAGAAGTATAATTAATTGATATAGGGAAGAAAGAAAAAGTAGGAAAGAGAGAAAAAGAATAAAATAAGAGTAAAAAAATAATATTTAATTGATATAGAGAAAAGTAAGGGAATCTATTGTGGGGTATTTTTTTATAGGGAAGCAAAAAGTAGTTTTGTTCCCTAAATATAGGGAAAATAGTTGGGAATTTGCTGCTAGTGCTCTAAGACCATTTTTAGTGAACTCTTCAAATTTTTTCCAAATATTAGCTAAACAATCTACCTTTGTTATTTTATCTATCACTTTTAACAAACTTCATACACCAAACTCTTCAAGTATTTATCTATTTCAACTAAATATTAATTTTTTGTATTGGTTTTAAGCAACCACTCCTAACAAATGAGGAGAAAAGAAAAATGAAAAGTGAAGTGAAATGAAATGAGAAAAATGATAAAATATTCAACATCTCATGAAATTTGTGAGCTAAATTTAAACCGTAATTCTAACCAAAACCAAAAAAGGGAAATTAAAGTAAATTTATTGAAGTTAGACTTTTTGAATTTTTCACCAAATTTTGATAAAAATTTTGAAATAGAGAACTCACATGGATGATTACGTTTGTAACAATTTCTTACCTCTCTAACATTTTCTCACCCAATTAATAAAAATCTTCACTTTCTAATTACGAAACACTTTCACATTACCCAACAAATAGCTTACAAAAACCATAAACAGATTCAGGTAATGATGTTCTAATATGAATCTAGAACTTAAAAAGTTGGCATTAAGGCCACTTGGTTGTTCAGAAACTGTGAGAAGAAAGAGGGAGATCGAGAAACGAATCCGGAACTTCGAGTCTTAGATTCTTCTTCAAATTCTTTCTTGTTTCCCATCATTTCGGACCTTGGGAGTAAAACCCACCTCCTAATTTGCGTATAGTTCGAGTATTTGGTTTCTTGATGTAAGCTAGTTTTCAATCTATCCGCAGTACGTTCTACGTAAAATTTCTCCTGTTTTTCCTGGGTTTTCTCGTCAGCCAAAGGAACATGACCAATTTTTTTTTGGTTTTTTTTTTTTTTAAAGTTTTAGTATATTTTTTTTATATATATATATATAAATTCTATTTTTTAATTTCTTTTTATTTAAAATATATTTATATATTTTATATAAATATTATTTTATATATATATATATATTTTAATTCTGTTTTTTAATTTCTTCTTATTTAAAATATATATATATATATATTTATTTTTTACTAAAATTCTCCAAATTTATTTTATCCAAAAATATCACAAAATCAAATTGCACAAATTAATCAAAACAACTTTTTTTAAAAATTCGAATACCATGTACTAATAAATATATTCATTACTATATATAACTACTTACACAACAATATCAACAAATTTGAGATTCTTAATTTAATAAAGTTATTCGGTACTAAAAAAAAAAAAAATACACAAAATATCTACAAATCTGGAGGACGTCTCTGCGGATCACGAGGTGCAGTCCCGGGCGTGAGCTCGCCAACTGTCGATTGTCTCGCAAGAGATGGTGTAACGGGCGAAGGAGTCCCGAGAGGGGATTGTTGGTTCAGCAATTGTCCAGAAGGCGACAACGGACCAACCGTTGTCGCATTACCTGCAAGTACTAAAAATAATTAACCTACATAATATTATATGCAAATTTAAACAAGTAATGAGACCAAATTAAAAATAAACCTAAGTGTATACATAATATGAACCATACCTGCAGGCGCACTACTAACAGATGACGTACTACCGACGTGTGCAGGTGAAGACTGCTGAGCACCAGGGCATACGAACGATAATCCTGTAGAGGACATGAAGGCCTCAAAATGTCGCATGCGCTGCTCCATATCATCAAAATGTCGCATGCGCTGCTCCATATCATCAATCTGTCGTATGCGCTGCTCCATGCTGTCAGCCCGCTCTCTCTCTTCCCGCACTATGCCCTCCAACTCCGCAATTTTGTGAGCAGCCCAATCCTGAGACGTGCCCTCGGCCGGTCCCCCCCGTGTGCGGCCCCTATACGAGAAACAAGTCCCGCGAACAGGAGTAACGTTCGGCCCAACCTGCCGAACCCTACCCGCATACTCGGGTCGCCCAACCGCTTGCTCGTACGCGTCGCCAGGTGCCCAACGCACCGTATCTGATGAGACGGGGTCCGAGGCAGCAGGATCAGTGGACAAACTCTGTGTCATCCGCTCCTGTACGTCGTCAACATACAAAACAATGGTAATTAATAAATACTTTATCACACGCATAACTAATAATAATCGATAACCTATAACAGTAGCATACACATAGGTCCCGTGTCCGCTCGTTCAGGTAAGTGCCGTCTTTCCTTGTGTGCGTCTTCACAAACGACTCGGCGCGGGTGGGGGGCGTGCCAGATATAGATGCATGTCGCCATACAGTATAAATATATAACAAACATTGGATATTCATTTAACGTTAAGAAATAACAATTACGCACAAATAAGAATTAGGGTTTTTACATATTGTTCCATACCTCATCGTGATTAAATCTGGCATAACTTTTGGACCCCAGACTATGGGGGATGTCTTGCTGCTCCCGCAGCCGCTTCATTCGTTCAGACCTCTCCTTTACATTGAACATTCCCAAAAAAAATGTCAGAATTGATACTTTTAATTACTTATGTGTTATGATTGAATGAACTGTTTATTAAAAAAACACAACATTATAGTAATACATTCAAAGACCTACATACCACATTTACTTTTGTGCACCACTCGTGCAGTACGTCCTCCACATCCGTTTGGTCATACTTATCAAAAAACGTCTCTGGCATTCTCGCACGTATTGTCAATGGCGTGTCACCGTCTCGAATATTTAGCTGGGTCCTCAACTTCGACTTCCACGAACGGTGCTTACGGCCCATATCACCCCAGAATTCATTCTGTGCCAGGCGCTGGTCGACGGATACGGGTACATAAAATTCTTGCTGCACATTCAATCTAATGATTAATTTTAGCAGTTCAATAAAGAAAAAATCATCTTAACTTTAATTTCACAAAATACATATATTAGTTTCATACACATACCATTATGGCATCCCACATAGCCTGCTTAACATGTTTATCTACCTTTCCCCATTTGTCCCGCAAGTGAATATGGGACCCGCTCCGTAACAGCTTGCCCGCAGCCCGTCTATAACGATTGCATGCTCGTCCCAATGGTTGTGTTGCAGCATTGTACTGCAACACAACTTTCTTACCCCTCGGGAGCACCCAATTTCTCTCAGGGTCCTTAATCACCTCAAAATATATGCTCCCGTCTGGGTTATACCCTAGTCAATAAATATAAAACGTTAATATATTAACACTAAATAACTTAATTATATCAATAAATTAAAAATTCAATTTAAATATTATACGAACTTACTAAATTAATTAGTTTATAATGATGTATACAAATGTACTTACCCATCAGCCGAATATGGTCGAACGCTATGTGCTCGGTCGCTGGGTCACCAGCATGCTCCTCGCCTGCCTGATCTTCTGGGTGATGCTCATCATCATGATCGTCATCCGAAGGCATATCCTGGGGACATCATGTGCTAACTGATCAAGCCCCAACATCACATCATCCCCCTCGCGGGGCAGCTGGCTCTCCCCCACATCTGGGTCCTGACTCTCCCCAAGAAGCGGCAACTGGCTTGTCCATAAACATGCATCTGGCTCTCCCCAGGTGCCGGGCCCTGGCCCCCCGCCAGTGCCGACAGCTGTCCCGACCGCATACCCGGCATAGGCATCCCCCCCCGCTGTGGCAGCGGGAATCTGTCATCCTGAGTCTCACTATCAGGGTTGACTGGCATAGTCGGTGTAAGGGGGTGTGGATAGTACAACGGAAATCTGCTCAGATCATGACACTCTCGCGCCCACCATCGATCAATATGACCCGGTGAGGTCAGCCCCATCTGCGAGAACGTCGTGTATGGAGAAAGAGAAGGAGAATATCCAGCTGAGCTCGTCTGGGTAGGATCTGACCTGCCCATCCCCGCCGTACCCGGGGGCAATGGTCTATAAACGGCGTCCGGGTGGTGTGGCCACGGTGTAGTATGTAGTGCCGCTGACATCGCCGGTGTGGACGTAGGCGGGTATAGAGAAGGAGAATATCCAGCTGTGCTCGTCTGCCCGGGATCTGACCTGCTCATCCCCGCCGTACCCGGGGGCAATGGTCTGTAAACGGCGTCCGGGTGGTGTGCCCACGGTGTGGTATGTAGTGCCGCTGACATCGCCGGTGTGGATGTAGTCGTGCAAGGCACGGGTAGGCGTGGTGCACGATGTGCGCAAGTAGGGGGTCTCTGGTCCATCGAAACCTGCGAACAAATGTGAGACAAATTTTTTGAAATTCGTTTTAATTTTAATATTAGAAAAGAATATGCATAATATAGAATGAGCTCTATGCAAACTAAGAAAGTACTTTGAGTTTAAGCAAATTGTACCAATAATAAATATAGCAATCATTCTATAACAGGAGCTTCAATCGGATCAATGTCGGGCCTGTCGTGATCGAACTCATCATTCATATCATGCAGGTCATCAGTGGGTAATATGATCGGTACACACTCGTGATATGCATTATCTGCATCACTACTCCCTTCCCCCTGACCAACATCGTACACGTTGCGCGGTTTAGTCCTCACGGCACAAACCCAGTTTGGGTTCCTTTCATCCTCGACATAAAACACTTGGTCTACCTGAGATGTAAGCACGTACGGCTCGTCAGTAAGCAGTTCTCCCCTGTGGACGAGGTGAGTGAAGTTGACAAACGCTAGACCATAATCGTCGACTCTAAATCCTCTGTCCATCGTGGGGTCCGCCCAATTGCACTTAAATAGGACGTACGTAGTCCTATCGTAGTACTCGACCTCAACCACATCGGTTAACTGCCCGTAGTAGGTTTCGCATTCAACGGTTGGCACACATACCCCGCTGTTCTGAGTCCTCCTTCCCACATCATGGGCTAGCGTGCGGAACAATTTCCCGTTTACCACGTACCTGTTATACTTCACTGCTGTCTCCTTCAACCCTCTACTCCGCATAACCAATTTCAGCCCCAATTCCTCCCTACTTTGATCGTCAAGGCCATCAACCTATGTTATCATTTCATATATTAAAAGAATACATCGGTTAATAGCGGCATATTGTCGAACCCTATCTTAAATTGACACTGAACATAGGTAAATATTATATACGAAAATACCACTACTTCCTTACATATGCGCGGTACCACTCGCAGAACTGCTCGTGATGTTGGGCTTCAATCAGAGCGTCCGTGATGCGACCCCTAACGCATGATCGCCTAATAGCGTCTTTATGCATCCTACATTCAGCGGATATAATTAAAAAACTAATTATTATCAATTATATCATTTGAATCCGGTTCAATATGTAAACACTACTTACATCCGCAAATTGAGAAACTCGTCAGAGTTGAACACAATATAACGATGAATCTGATGCATCGTCAACCGGTTCAATCTAACTCGCGTTCCCGCCCCCTTGGAACCATCAGGGTTTCTCAAAGGTCTGTTGTGGAAGGTTGGTGCATTTTCTAGATATCTCGAACAAAACGTTACTAGCTCGGTCGCTATGTAACCTTCCGCAATGCACCCCTCAGGAGCCGCTTTGTTGCGCACATTCGACTTGAAACCCCCAAGACTCCTGGTGCACACACAAACATTAAGGACTTGCCCCCGTTTAATGCCATGAGTTACATGAAAAAAAAAATATATATATATATATATATATATATATATATTCTGTTGTATTATACCTCTCTGCCGGGTACATCCACCTATACTGAACGGGTCCGCCGAGTCTACATTCGCGCACAAGATGCACGACCAAGTGGACCATGCTAGTAAAAAACCCAGGAGGAAATACCTGTTCCAGCTTGCACAGTGTGATACAGACGTCACCCTGCAGTCGGTCCATCTCGGCTTGGGTTAGCTTGGTTGAGCATATGCCTCTGAAAAATGCTGACATCTCAACGATAGGTCTGACCACTTTGTCTGGCAATGACTGACGCAATGCAATTGGTAGAAGCTGCTGCATCAGTATGTGGCTGTCATGACTTTTTAACCCTGAAATTGTACGGTCCTTCATCCGAACACACCGTGAAATGTTCGACGCATATCCGTCTGGAACTCTCACATTTCGAAGCACCTTTAAAAAGCTTTCTTTATCCTCCCTGGACATCGTGTGACAAGCCGCGGGTATATATGTTTTACCATTTGCGGCGGTGAACGGATGCAATTTAGGTCTCAACCCCATCTCCTGCAAATCCAGCCGAGCTGCCAAGTTGTCCTTCGTTTTCCCTTTGATGTCCAAAATAGTGCCAAGTATATTGTCCATGACATTTTTCTCTATGTGCATGACATCAAGATTGTGCCGAAGCAAATTGTCCTTCCAGTACGGCAATCTGAAGAAAATACTTTTCTTCTTCCATACAACATCATCAGCACCCCGTGCACCCGTCTTCCGCTTCTTCCGTCTCGTCTTACCCGCATTCTCATTCCCAAACGCAACTCCGTCCAACTGTTGGAGGATCTCGTCCCCGCAAGGCACATCAGGAGCACATTCTAACTCCTCAGTCCCATCAAACGTTCTTCTGTTCAGCCGCCACAGATGTTCGGCTGGCAAGTACCTCCTGTGTCCCATGTAACAAAATTTACAACCGTTCTTCAGATGTTTAGAACGTGTCGAATGCATGCAACAAGGACATGCCTTCACACCTTTGTTAGGCCAACCGGATAAATCTGCATACGCCGGGAAGTCGTTTATTGTCCACATCAACTGAGCACGCATATTGAAATTCTCCATCTTCGCAGCATCTAGTGTTCGTACCCCTACATCCCACAGCTCCAACAGCTCATCAATCAGTGGCTGAAGGTAGACGTCGATATCCATACCAGGTGAGCTCGGTCCGGGGATAACCAGTGACAGGATGAACGACGTCTGTTTCATGCACATCCAAGGAGGCAAATTGTACGGTACAAGCAATACGGGCCATGTGCTGTGGGATGTACTCATGTTCCCAAATGGATTGAATCCGTCTGCTGTCAGTCCCAGCCGCACGTTCCTACTGTCGGCCATGAAATCCGGATGTAGAGAGTCGAACGATCTCCATGCCTCACCGTCCGCGGGGTGCCTCAATACCCCGTCCCTAGTGCGGCCTTCTGCATGCCACCTCATATTGTGCGCCGTGTGCTCCGACATGAATAACCTCTGTAACCGTGGGATGAGTGGAAACCATCTCAACACCTTCACTGGACGTTTTTTCCTCGACGATATTAC
Source organism: Alnus rubra (assembly GCA_028654335.1). Taxonomy (NCBI): domain Eukaryota; kingdom Viridiplantae; phylum Streptophyta; class Magnoliopsida; order Fagales; family Betulaceae; genus Alnus; species Alnus rubra. The sequence continues at coordinate 155,746 of JAJPGS010000128.1, read as the reverse complement.
CTCACCATCCTGATCGAAATGTATATCAGCCATCCACTTAGATTCTCCACATACGGTGCAGGTATCTAGATCTTTATTGTCTTTCCAGAATAGCATACAGTCATTACGGCACGTCGGAATCTTCTCATACCCGAGACCCATGGAACTGAGGAATTTCTTCGCCTCGTACGTATTAACCGGCAATGCATCATCGCAAGGAGGCAATAACTGACAGACAAGGTCCAGAATATCAGAAAAAATCTTGTTACTAATACCTCCAATGCACTTCAAGTTGTAGAAATGTACAGTAGCACTCAATTTACTGTGCTTTGTACCGGGGTGAAGTGGCTTGTCGGCAGTCTTCAACAACTCAAGGTACTTCAATGTGTCCCTTGCAGAGGTTCCTTCATTTACTTCTCCGGGCTGGCCAACATTATCAGTGTCACCTACTTCGTGCACGCCGAAGGCGTCACGCAACATTGCGTGCATGTCACCACCTTGTTCCAGGTCTCCGCCTTGTTCTGTGACTTCTACATGTTCAATGCCACATGCAGCCGTATCTGTGACACTGGGATGGTCGTGACCCCGAACAGGACCAGCAGGGTTTAGGGTTGTCTCACCGTGCATATACCAGAAACCGTATCCCGTGGACATTCCCTTCCCCCCTGTCAGGTGTGCAAGAACGTAATCTGGGGGGTGCCGCTGGTTATTCCGGCAGTACTTACATGGGCAGTAAATTTTGCCATCACCAGACCTACAGTTACGAACGGCAAATGCCACGAACGCTCTACACCCGTCGTTATACTGTGTCGTACCTCTAGGTGCTGACATCCACGACTTATCCATATTCCTCTGTACGCGAGATAACAGTTTGAAACGAAATATGTTATTTGATTACAGCAAATAAAGTGCTTGTTTGTTTACTGTTTGTTTTAAACAGTTAACTCAAAGTATCATTTTCTCATACTTTTTTTAGGGGTTAGGGTTTTTCCTTTTTAGGTTTTAAGGTTAGGGTTTAGGTTTTTAAGGGTTTAGTTTTTACGGTTAGGGTTTAGGGTTTAGGTTTTAATATTTGTAGGGTTTAGGGTTTAAGGTTAGGGTGTAGGGTTTTAGGGTTTAGGGTTTAGGGTTTAACTAAAATAAAATAGTTAAAAAAAATAAAAAGAGATCTCGAACCCTTTTCTTTTATATTTTTTAATATTCTTCTTTCTTTTTTTGGGTTTAGGGTTTTTTTTTTTTTTTCTTAGGGTTTAGGGTTTTAGGTTTTTACGGTTTAGTTTGTAGGGTTAGGGTTTGGGTTTGGGTTTACCTTACCATAAAAAGTAATTAAAAAAAAAGAGATCTCTCCCTTTTTTAATTTTTTCTTTTTTAATATTCTTCTTTCTTTATTTATGGTTTAGAGTTTTAAGGTTTCTTTTTTTAGGGTTAGGGTTAGGATTAAAAAGGTTAGGGTTTAGGGTTTTAGGGTTAGGGTTTTAGGTTGTTAGGGTTTAGGGTTTAGGGTTTAGTTTTTAGGGTTAGGTTTAGGTTTTGAAGGTTTAGTTTTTAGGGTTAGGGTTAAAAAGGTTAGGGTTTAGGTTTTTAGGGTTAGGGTTTTTAAGGTTAGGGTTTAAGGTTTTAGGGTTTGGGTTTTAAGGTTAGGGTTTAGGGTTTAGGGTTTAGGTTGTTAGGGTTTAGTTTTTAGGGTTAGGGTTTAGGTTTTGAAGGTTTAGTTTTTAGGGTTAGGGTTTAGGTTTTGAAGGTTTAGTTTTTAGGGTTAGGGTTTAGGTTTTGAAGGTTTAGTTTTTAGGTTAGGGTTAAAAAGGTTAGGGTTTAGGTTTTTAGGGTATAGGGTTTAGGGTATAGGGTTTTAAGGTTAGGGTTTAGGGTTTTACGGTTTAGTTTTTACGGTTTAGTTTTTAGGGTTAGGGTTTTAAGGTTAGGTTTTTAGGGTTTAGGGTTTAGGTTTTAGGGTTTTTAGGGTTAGGGTTTAGGTTTTAGGGTTTTAAGGTTAGGATTTAGGTTTTTAGGGTTTAGTTTTTACGGTTTAGTTTTTAGAGTTAGGGTTTTAAGGTTAGAATTTAGGGTTTAGGGTTTAGGTTTTAGGGTTTTAAGGTTAGGATTTAGGTTTTTAGGGAGAAAGTATTTTAGGGTTAGGGTTTTAAGGTTAGGGTTTAGGGTTTTAGGGTTTTAGGGTTAGGGTTTCAAGGTTAGGGTTTAGGGTTTAGTTTTTAGGGTTAGGGTTTTAAGGTTAGAATTTAGGGTTTAGGGTTTAGGTTTTAGGGTTTTAAGGTTAGGATTAGGTTTAGGGTTTTAAGTATTTTAGGGTTAGGGTTTTAAGGTTAGGGTTTAGGGTTTTAGTTAGGGTTTCAAGGTTAGGTTTAGGTTAGTTTTAGGGTTAGGGTTTTAAGGTTAGAATTTAGGGTTTAGGGTTTAGCTTTTAGGGTTTTAAGGTTAGGATTAGGGTTTTAGGGTTTTAAGTATTTTAGGGTTAGGGTTTTAAGGTTAGGGTTTAGGGTTTTAGGGTTAGGGTTTTAAGGTTAGGGTTTAGGGTTTAGTTTTTAGGGTTAGGGTTTTAAGGTTAGAATTTAGGGTTTAGGGTTTAGGTTTTAGGGTTTTAAGGTTAGGATTAGGGTTTTAGGGTTTTAAGTATTTTAGGGTTAGGGTTTTAAGGTTAGGTTTAGGTTTAGGGTTTTAGGGTTTTAGGGTTAGGGTTTTAAGGTTAGGGTTTAGGGTTTAGTTTTTAGGGTTAGGGTTTTAAGGTTAGAATTTAGGGTTTAGGGTTTAGGTTTTAGGGTTTTAAGGTTAGGATTTAGGTTTTTACGGAGAAAGTATTTTAGGTTTAGGGTTTTAAGGTTAGGATTTAGGGTTTTAGGGTTAGGGTTTTAAGGTTAGGATTTAGGTTTTTAGGGTTTAGTTTTTAGGGTTAGGGTTTTAAGGTTAGGGTTTAGGGTTTAACTACAATAAAAAAGTAATAAAAAAATTTCACTCTTTTGTAGGGTTTAGGGTTTTTAGGGTGAACGGTAATTTGGGCTAGGGTTTAGGGTTTATGGTTTTTGCTTGTTTTTTAGAGTATAAAGCTTAGGGGTTTGGTTTTGAGATTTGATCATAGGCATTTTTATATTGGTTTTGATTTAGGGTTTAGGGTTTATTGTTTACACCTTTGTTATAAATTGAATAATAAAAAAAATAATTATAAATGGTAGACGGTGGCCAAATTTAATTTTCTGTATCTATCCAATAATCGTTAGATACGATCATTTTATTATGAAATGATGGCGAGTTTACTTTGAATTGGTTTTTTTTTGTTGTAAAAAAATTACCTGAAATGAACAATTAAACTTTTTTTCTTTGTTCTTAAAAAACCCAAAAATTGTTTTTTGTAGTACCGAATACTTATTTATATTTTATTGGTTTTGATCATTTATTTTATGATTAAGTTAATAAAATAATTGTGACAAATAATAATCCACACACAAATTCGTAGTACAGTAGAACATATTACAAAAAAAAAAAAAAAATACCACAACTGTAAGAATATTTTTCATGCATAACAACCAACCACATCAAAACACATAAAATTACACAACAATAGATATTCAAACCCAACAAAATTAACAGCATTGCATAGACCATTATTAATTGCTAAATCCACAATTATTATATGAAACTATTAAAAAAGTTAGAAACAGATTTTAAACAAATTAATTTAAATGCACCAAGTTTATTATAGCCAAAAGGTAAAGAAAAAAATTTAATGTTAAAATTACTCACAATTTTTTTTTTTTTTTGTGATTTGTAGGCTCCTTTGCCAAAATGTACCTGCATGAAAACATATTAGTCCCAAAATAAAATCCCAAAACAACTAAAAAAATACTAATCACGTACAAGGCAGAGAGAGAGAGAGAGAGATAGAGAGAGAGAGAGAGAGAGAGACCGGGAGAGGTTTCAGAGAGAGAGAGAGAGAGATAGAGAGAGAGAGAGACCGGGATAGGTTTCAGAGAGAGACCGGGATAGGTTTCAGAGAGAGAGAGAGAGATGTAGAGAGAGATAGTGTCAGAGAGAGAGAAAGCTAGAGAGAAAGAAAGGGTTAGGGTTTAGTCTGTGGTTCGGTTAGAGAGAGAGAGAGAGAAAGCTAGGGTTAGGGTTTAGTCTGTGGTTCGGTTAGAGAGAGAGAGAGAGAGAGAGAGCTAGAGAGAGAGAGAGCTAGAGAGAGAGAGAGAGAGAGTGAGAGAGTGAGAGGGAGGTGTAGAGAGAGATAGGTCCGGACCTAGGGTTAGGGTTGCTGGTTCGGTTAGAGAGAGAGAGAGAGAGCTAAAGAGAGACAGAGATAAAGAGAGAGAGAGATAGAGAGAGAGAGAGAGAGAGAGAGAGAGAGAGAGAGAGAGCATGCACCGTACCTATTGCCGAACACGGGTGGTGCAGTCACAGCCGGAGAGGGAGCTGGCCGGAGAATGCACTGGATCCTGGTGGTCGGTGGACGGAGAGGGAGAGAGAGAGAGAGAGAGAGAGAGAGAGCTGAGTGAGCGAGTGAGAGATGAGTGAGCGAGAGAGATCGAGCTGAGGGAGAGAGAGGGAAATGTGGGGATCGAGGGTAGCTTCCTCTGGAAGCTACCATTTTTTTTTTTTTTTTTTTAAATTAATTGAAATATCAGCCAGGTGGCGCGCGGGAAATGTCCCGCGCAGGTCACCTGGCCAAAAATTGGCCGCGTGGCGTAATGCCACCCGGCCAATTAGGGACGTGTATTATTATACACGTCCCTATCTGTTTTTATTTTTTTTTATTTTATTTTTTTAAAAACGAAAAATGGTATATATATATAAATATATATATATATATAGATATAGATATTTAATATATAGATATATATATATATATATATATATATATATATATATATATATATATATATATATATATATATATATATATATATATATAGTTTTGTATTTGTAAACACAAACACAAACCCTAATCCGACCCTAAGTGTATGTAATATATATAGTGTTAAGGTTTACGTAAACTCTAACCCATAAAACTAAACCCTAAACGGTAACCCTAAAACTAATTCTTAAACCTTAAGTCTGTGTTAAGTTTCATATTATATATATAGGTCCTATATATATATAGGGTTAGGGTTTTATTAGATTACTATTCCATTAACGTAAATCCTAATTAGAGTTAGGGTTTACTTATAAGTATACCATATATATTTAAAGTACTCAACACGTAAAACGTAAATATACTATAAACATATTGCACGTAGCCCATACCCCTAACCCTATGTCTATATACTATATATAGTCATAAACCCTAACCCTAAGTGTATGTACTTTGTTATGTTGCATATTTTTATTTTTGTTCCTCGCCATATAATTATGCATATATTTGTAGCCCAAATTTGGGTATATACAACGTTATTATATATATCTATAAACTCTAACCCTAAGTGTATATATATACTATATATAGCTATACACAATATAGGTATATAAGTATACTATATATATATATATAGCCATAAACACCAATGTTAGGGTGTATACAAGTAACTATAAAGGTATATAGTTTCGGCACGCCGTTTACATGCATGCATGCATATATTATATATATGTATGTACATAATATGACAAGATAGTTTTGAAATACAAATACAAATACAAACACAGACACATGCAACCCTAAGTGTATGAAATGTACATTCTTGCTAAACCCTAAGTCATAAAACTAAACCGTAAACTATAAATTAAAACTAAATCCTAACCCTAAGTATATATATATATATATATATATATACTATACTATACTAAACACTGACCATAAAATTGAACCCTAAAACCCATAATCTTAACCCAAATCTTAAGTGTATGTACCATATATATGTAAGCCATAAACCCTAACCCTAAATATATATACTATATGTATAGTGATAAACCCTAACTCTAGGATCAAATGATAGTTCGACCAAGTTTTGAACATTGAACTCGATCAAATGATAGAGGCATGCAATTTTATACTTGTGTAAGGTATGCTATAATGATCGGGACCACAAGGCGAACACATTCAGATGGATGTTCAACGAACCCTAACCCTGAGAGTATGTACTACATATACAATAAATTAAGTCCTAACGCATAAACCATATTCAAGAAACTCAACTTGCATGTAAACCCTAAAACATAACTATAAGTATGTGTAGCACAAATTTATTGTTGGGGTATATAATAGGAATTTTTAATATAAATAAATTCCAAAAAATTTAAATACAAGTACTGTATAAAACTAATTAGTTTATATACTCTAATTTGGTATAGGGTACATAGCAATTTTATACTCCAATTTATTTGTTTTTTTTTTTTTTTTTTTTTTTTTTTTTTTTTTTTTAAAAAAAAAAGGGAATTCCAAAAAAGTGTTTTTCAGTTAGCCACGTGTATTAAATTACACGTGTCGGCCAGATGGCAGCGTGGAATTTATACACGCTGCCATCTGGCAGCGTGTACTTATACACGCGGCCAGATGGCCGCGTGTAGAAATTACACGCTGCCAGATGGCAGCGTGTATTTTATACACGCTGCCAATTGGCCGCGTGTATAAATTCCACGCTGCTATTTGGCAGCGTGTAATTTATACACGCTGCCAATTGTTTGTACGCTACATCTGGCAGCGTGTCCAGAGAAACACGCTGCCATCTGGCCGCGTGTCTACAGTAACATGTACTGTAGACACGCGGCGATTTACGGCTTTTTTTGTAGTGCAAGCCAAGGGAACCAGATGGTGTTTCTTTGAATCTTGAAAACTCCACCAGAACTTCCTTAGAATAGAGTCAATATGATTGAAAAGAGATTTGGCAGTAAGACCATTGACATGGGGAAACTTTGAAGGGAAGAAGCTACTAATTTGATCAAGGTGGATCTAGCAGCCCGAGAGAGTGTTTTGGCTTTCCAACCGGACACTCTATTAAGGACTTTGGCCTTTATGTCTTCAAAAGTTGGCTTCTTCTTTTGGTTAATGAATAGTGGCAGACCTAAGTAATTGGCATTATATAGGCTGCATTCTTCTAAGCTTAAGAATTCCATAAATTGCCTGATTGAGCTGAGTAGTTATTTAAGCAAGTGAGAATAGTGGAAGCTTCCTTTGGATTTGCACGGTTACAAAACATGACATCATTTACAAAACAGCGATGTTATATAGTTGGCCTTTGCATATTATTTTTACTAGCTCATAACCCGCGTTATGCGCGGGATTCTTTCTTATAATTTAGTTTCAGAATTTAAACATATTTGGTCTTTTTATTATACGTTAAAAAATGCTTAAAAATGCTTTTAAAAAAAATTATCACATCTTTCAATAAATAGACAATAAATGTTAAGATCCTTAATTTTATTTTAACCCAAAACAAAAGGCAAAACTCTTTAAAATATTTGGTCACAAATGTGTAGTTTATAAAGAAAAGAAGTATATATATATAAAGCAAAAAGAAAATCAAAATTCCAAATATTACAGCATAGGTGCTGTAGTTTTTTCAATAGTCAAGATGGTGTTGTAATTTTTTTTTGTAGCACCTAAAGCCAAATCCTACAAAAGAAAACAAAATTTTTCATTCAACATTTAATAAATCAAATAAATCCTCTCACATCACTTTCAATGCTTAATCAAATAATTTTTTGCTTTATTTTGCTTTCAAAAGTAGAAAAAACACTTCAAATTTTTTTTTTGAGTGAATCATACCAAAAAAAAAATTTAAAATTTAAAAATTTAAAATTTAAAAATTTAAAAAATTCAAATATATTAAAAAAATAAGGCCCTTTAATTTTATTTTAATCCATATAAATTAAAACATATTAAAATATTTGTTCCCATATCAATAGTTTAAAATGAAAAAAGAAAAAAAAAAAAAAAAAAAAAAAGAAGAAGAAGAAGAGAAAAGATAAAAAGCAAGAAGAAAACCTGGATATTATGATTATCAAAGCATTAATTAAAAAAAAAATAGCAAGAGTCTCTAATATTATTAGTGTGATACATATTATATTTCGATACAAATAAAACCCATATAATTCTGAACATTCTAAAAAAAATACATAGCAAACTAAACAAAATGGCTGAGAATCGAGTAAATCATACAAACGAAAGCAAAAATATTCCTTAAAACATTCAAATGAACTAAAAAAATAAGACACTTAATTTTAGTTTAATTCATATAAATTAAAATATGTTAAAATCTTTGTGATCATATGAATAGTTTATAGTTAAAAAGAAGTATAAAGAAAAAAAATAGCAAGAAGAAAACATGGTTTAATCTAATTACCAAAGCATTAATAAAAAATTAGCTGGAATCTATGACATGTTAGTGTGATACCTATTATATTTGACATATAAATTATATTTAAATACAAAGAAATCCCAAGTAATTATAAACATTTAAAAAAAAACTGAACAAACTAAACAAATTTTTTTTTTACGAATACAAAATAAAACAAAATCTTTCATTAAACATTTAACGCAATCAAATAAATTCTCACATGTTCAATGCTTAATATCTCCTATATTATTTTATGCACAACAATCAAATAAATTTTTGCCTTGTTTTGCTTTCACAAGCATAAAAACACTTTCAAAAAATGGCTAAAAATTAAGTAAATCACATAAACAAAAAAAGTTAAATTCCAGAAAACATACGTCTTTATCTTAGTTTAATCCATATACATTAAAACATGTTTTAATCTTTGTTCTCATATGTATACATGATTTAAAATGAAAAGTATAAAGAAAAAAAAAATAACAAAAAGAATAAATAGTTTAATCTAAATATCAAAGCATTAATACAAAATTAATAGGAACCTTTGTGTGATACCTATTATATTTCAATACAAATAAAACGAAAACAACTCTAAACATTAGGAAAAAAAAAATACAGAGAAAATTTATTCCTATAGGTAGACATGGTTCAAAATGGAAAGTATAAAGAAAAAAAATGGCAAAAGAATATCTAGATTTTAATTATAAAAATGCATAAAATCTAAAGTCCTTCAACCTCCACAAAATAAAAATATAAAAAAATATAAAAAAAAAGAAGAAAAAGAAAGAAAAGAAAGAAAAGAAAAGAAAGCAAAGTCCTTCAAAAAAACAAAACAAAATTAAGTAATTCAACATTCTGTTCTTCTCTTGAATATCGTTGCTAGATGATCTTGATTTCACCTCCATTTGGCTGCATACGTAGCACAAACTCTCCCAGCATTTCATAGAAGTCGATAAGCTTTAGCCTTTCTAGGTCCTGGATTCTAGAGGGTAGCTTCTTCATCCGCGGGCAAGTCCCAATCTCTAGTTGTCCAAGACCAGGCAGTGATCCTCTGTCTATTTCCACCATCTTCAAATTTTTCAACTCTCTTAGTGTGAGCTTCTTGAGTTTTTGAAAACTGTCTTCCTCAAAATGCAGTTGCTCCCCATCATACGCGTGATTGAGGGAAAATGTAATTAGATTCGGCAAAGCCTGGACACACGACAATGGATTTTCTTTCAATGATGAGAAAAATAAGATTAGTGTGCCTAGATTCTGAAGCTTTAAAATCCAGTTGGGCAACTTCTTCAATCACCCCCTTAGATAGATATGCTCTAGAAATGGAGGTGGTGATGAAATTGATTGTAAGTCAATAATCTCATTTTCACTGATTGAGCCTACAAGCAAAATTTTAGGGTGGACCATATTTTGTATTGAGGTACATAGATCCCTCCCACGTTCCGCACTCACCCTTGAAATGCCCAACATCCTCAATTAACTCAACTTTCCAAGCTCTTCAAATAGACCACCTCCATGATGATTTGCCTCAATAGCTGATAGAGATTGCAAGTCTTTTAAACATCCAACCCCTTCATGTATTTTTACTCCTCGCACAGAATGAAAGCTACTTTTAATTTCTAAGTCATGAGAATGAGCCAAAATATGTCTAAGCTTATAAAGCCTAAATATCTCAATTGGTAGCTCACACACTGCAGTTTCCAAAACATTTAGTGTCTGTAGGTTTTTGTAGTCTACCCACTGACTTTGGAAGCCTCTTCACTTTTGTTCTCCTCAAACTTAAGTTCTTCAAGTAGAATAAATTGCCCACTTCTTGAGGAAGATAATTTATAGGAGCATCTTCAAAATCCAATACTTTCAAAAGCTTGAAATTTTTGAACAATTTAACTACGAAAGACCTAGGAATTTTGTTAGTGTTGAAGAGAAAAATAGAATGAACCCGAGAGTATTCACTTGTCTCAAAAACATTTTCTCTAGCATCGTGGATTGAAAGGGAGAGAGGGGACGGTTACTACTATTAAACGTCCTGTCTGTATCAATTCTCGTATTACTACTATTGATTAGCTAATCAGCTAATTCAGATAAAAAAACACAACTGAGCAGAAAAAATTTAGATAAAAAGGATGGCGTTAAAAATTTGGGAGAACGAGAGACAATCTTAAAAAAAGTGAAAAACTCATAAACCAAAAACAAATAAAAGACCAGAAAAAATAAAATAAAAAGGAAAAAAAAAAACTCATTGTGGCGTGGTGTACTGCAATGGAGAGAGAGAGCCGGAGGAAGAAGGAGATGTAAGAGAAACCAATTTTGTCTGAAACAATGGCTGGGTTCCAATTTTGTACACGTGGCATATTTCAGACTATTCAAGTAACAAACGGTTTGGATTATCAAAATTGGGGATCTGGCAATTTCTTTGATCTGATCCCTTTGAACCAGCATACACGCATCCTATAATGAACAATAAAGATTGTTTGTACGGTTCAAAAAATAAATAAAAAGAAAGATTGTTTGTAATGGCTCCGCTGGGTGGCTTGTATTTGAAGGAGTCAATCCAATAACCTCTTCTTTTCCTTGGACCAACCAAAAGTTTGGTCCATTTTTCAGTTGGATGGCCAAACAAGGAAAAAAGAGTCAGTTAAATAACGCGAGTAGCTCACAATAAACCAAAAGAGTCATAAAGTCATATGCCTTTCCTCGAGCAACGTTAGAAATTCCTCGTGTCATTTTTAGTTGATCCAAAGATTGTTGTACTCACAAGAGAAATATCTATCACATGGTAAAGTTTTGTGTAAAGTCCACCGGTTGACTTTTTGGATTTATAGTAGACTATTTAGGTGCCAAGTGGCACTTTTGGTTGAACTTTGACCTTTAAATTTAGGCTTGATAAATATTTTTTTATGGCTTATAATTACTCAATATAATATATATATATAGTTTATACTTGAATCCTGTGAAGTTAGAATTCAATTTAGTAACAGTTGATTTTTTATCCAAAACTGGTGCTTAAATGACCCAACTGTCGAATTAAATGAAAAACTATCAAAGAAAAATATATCCATGCTTCTAGAAACATTTATGTATAAAAAACAAAAAACAAGAAGTATTAATGAAGACAGAATATCACAAAGAGTAATCATGACAAGAAAAGAAAAATCAATAAAGCAAATGTGAACGCTGAAAGTGGTTTAAAGATATTTTGGCTTATAAGACAGAAATTTTGACTGGACCAGAATGGAGTTAAAACGAACTCGAAATGGATCGAACGAAAAAGAGAAAGTGTTTGTCTTAAAGTCCTCTATCTACCCTCAAAATTTCACGTCAATCGAAGTAGGTTTGACCATCAAAAAATTGCTTGGAGTAGGTTGCCCTCCCTTTGGACGAAAATCCTAAAATTCAAATAGATAATAAAGTAAGGACTAGTTTGCAAGATATTATCTAATAAGCTAATTCTTTTATTACATTTTGCACCTTAATACCCCTACTTTCCTCCTGTAAATAAGCATGCAAGGGTCTTAGTCTTTCCACACAAATCATAGACAACTTTCAAGAAAGCTTTTGCTTTGGTTTTCTCTCCCTTTTTCTCTCCTTCTACCACACAACCACTTTGGTGTTCTTGAAGTTTATTTTTCTCTCCAAATCAGATTGGTAAGTAATCTTGATGCATGGAGTGACTTCTTAGATATTCCTAAGAAAGCGTTTAATTCACTTCCGCTATATCGAGTCCAAGAACTCAAAAGATATAGTTGGAACGTGAAACTTTCAAAGGAATATTTTATGAATCACTTTGACACCTCTTCCTTACTATTTGATTTCATTACTTGTGTATTTATTATACGGAGTTGGTTCTACCACCTGTATCTATTTTATTATTTATTGCATTACTACAGAGTTGGTTCTACCACCTGTATCTATTTTATCATTTATTGCATTACTACGAAGTTGGTTCTACCACATGTATCTATTTTATCATTTATTGCGTTACTACGGAGTTGGTTCTACCACATGTATCTATTTTATCATTTATTGCATTCCTACAGGGTTGGTTCTACCACCTTATTACCCTATCATTTGCGTTATAATATCATCCTGTTAGGATTCATGTTTAAGTGTTATGTCACCAAGTGCATTATGCTATGTTTCAGTGCTTAAACATGAATCGTTGTAGTATTTATATTCTCATGTTATTGTCTTGTTTTACACTTACAATTCTTGTGGATAATCATAATTGCTCTAAAATACTTATTAAGTGCGTTGACTAAAAGACTTGCGTTTAAACATTATGTCACCACGTTTCGGTGTTTGAACATAAAACTTAAATGTCAAAAGACTTATAAGTAATCACCTTTTAATATTGATGACTAAAAACAATGAATGAATGGATGTAAAAAAAAAAAAAACAGTTTTAATATTGAAAAAACTGATGGATATATTATCTTCTTTGTATATATTTATTTATGATAGAAAAGGAGCTAAAAACTTACACCAAGGAGAGTAAGTATGGATGTACTTACTGAGGAATGATTCTATGTTTCATTAGGACTGTGTGGTGTGTGTTTATTGCATGTGGTTGTTCATGCATTGCATGTTGTGTCCAATTAATATAACGGCTAATGAGATAGCCATCAACAAGCTGATGTAGTAGCAAGTGGAAGAAAGGCTAATCAGTGGATCCATGGGGTTCAAAGTGACCCAGGGGTGTCCGAAGTCCTAATATATAACTAATGTTGAGATCGGTAAGATTCCAGTAAAAACAAGTAAGACTTCAAAGTGTGAGGTAAAGGATGTGAACGGGTTCGGATACCTAAGAACGAGAGGTCTGAAGTAAGATGATCATAAAACACAAACTAAATGGTTACTATGATGCATATTCATACAACCTTTGCATTTGTATTATTTATGAACTGTTATTAATCTGATGGTAACTTAGTTATGAAAATGGATGACTCGCTTGTTTGTCTATGTAAATATGATAACGTCATATTTTCATAGTTACTGATGCAGATCTGGAGAATGAAGGCATGAACCCATATGCCAGTTTTGATGGTTTTTGAAACCATTATCGAACTATTATGTGCTAGCTTAGAAATTACTAGTAGTATTTATGTGTGTCTTGTTTTATGGCATGTAAATATTTATAACGATGTCATGTTTGGCATGTTTTATGTTATATGCTTATGTGCCGTCTGTGGCACTAATTTTGATGCACCTAGTGTGCATATAGCATGTAAAGATAAACTTAAGTAACTTTTAATAAACTATCGATGTATTTCAGTCAGCTCTAATGTGTTATGCTATCAATTCCTAAGACTATAGAAAAAAAAAATTCCGCTGCAAGAGTTTATCTCTGATGTAGTAATGTCACGTGGAAACTGGAGGTTTCTGCTTACGAATTTGCAAGGCTCAAATTTGGGGCGTTACATTAAGGAAAAGGAACCAGTAAAATGGGCGTATTGTCAATTCAAAAGGCGTAATTTATTGCCACTTTTGAAGCCCGCCCATGATTTTTTCTATCATCCGTTTGTTCGAATATTTTACCAAAATCTCACATTTGATGCGGACAATCCCGCCTACTTATCTTCCACCATTTTGGGCCAACAAGTCTATGTGAGCGTTGAAGATATTACCAATGTGTTCAATTGCCCTTCCGATGATCTAAGCAATCAATTTGGTGAGTACCCTCCCCACTGTAATTTACATTTCACTATTCGTGATCAGTTTGGAGGTGTATATGGAGATGATCGACGCACTTGTGCTAAGAGAGCACATTTGCCACATCATCTATTACTAGTTGATTCTGTGCTAAAAAAGAATGTGTGTCCATTAGGGCACAAAACATAGAGGATCGGTAACGTATTAGCTGCACTGTATGCTTTCCACAAAAATTATTGGGTTAACATTCCCCAATTGATATGGAAGCAAATGCACAAGTATTGGGAGGACATGGTGGAGAGAAGGTTGTCTAGTGCTTCACCAAGCTCATTATTGATAGTGGTATTCCTGTTCCTGAGAGGGCCCTCTTAGGCAGGAAGATCCCAGTTTTTGGACTCGCTTAGTGGACACAGAGTATTTCCCATATGCCACAGATGGGCGAGCCTAAGGTAGACATGGAGATAGATGATGCTCCCATAGCTGAGACACACGAGGGTGAGCCCTTTGCTCCTTGGTCGGCATTCATTCAATCCATTCCTGCAGATTTTTCATTACTTTAGGGCCAACTGGACAGCTTAGCTAGAGAGGTGCGGGACACGTGTACCGAGTGAAGATGGGTTTGAACATGTGATATCTTGTCCAGCCATTTGTGAGAGAGTATATATGAATTCCCTAAACTGTGTGAAGATGGGTTTGTTAGTTTAAGATTGTTCTTGAATAAGAATCCATTATTTTGAAGATACTTAATTCTTAGGGTTAACATGAATATGAAAAATGTTTGTAGGTAGCATTTGTGCTAAACCTTCACGAGACTTCATTAGTCCTCTAGGGTAGCCTAGGGGTTTAAAAGGCTTGTTGCATGTGCTAAGTGCAATCGTGTTTCCCACAAAAGAGGATTTATAGTAGATTTTTGTATTTAATTTTTAGTTGTAAATGCTAGGGACTAGCATTATGTAAGTTTGGGGGTGTGATAAGTGTCGAATGTTTACATTTAAAGCCCCTTAATTCGCATATGTTAAACTTTAAAATGTGTTGTTAAATAATGTGTCATTGTGTTTTAACTCTTTTTTAGGTCCTAATTGGAAACAAGAGCAAAATCATCAAAATTAGGCCTAAGATACATCAAGGACAAAATTGAAGACATTTGAGGTTCTAGTGCTCCTGCCAAGAGGAGAAAAATCGGTCAAATATAATCGATTGATCGAAAATTCCATGCATAAAGAATGCGATCGATCGATTCATCAGTCGAACTAAAAGCAATCAATCTACATGCGATCGATCGACTTCGGATATTTCAGAAAAGATCTTCAGATGTCGACATATTTTTGTGTGATCCAAATTCATCCTCCAGCTGTGCGATTATAATCAGATGTTGTCACCCTTCATTTGTCCGGCTGAAAGTGATTGAATGGGTTAGATTGGTTGTATAAAATTCTCTATAAATAAAGGGTGGACATGAGAGTTAAAGAGAGAGAGAGAGAGAGAGATTTTAGTCTTTATTTTAGTTTTAGTTTTTGTGCATTTCTTTTGATGCACCCTTTCCTTCATATTTTCTAGAGAGCTTAGATTTAGTGTATTTTAGTTCTGTAACTTACTTTAATTCTGTTTTTATTCAAGTAAAGTTTGAAATTAAGTTAATCCAATTTCCTTTATATTTTCTAGCAACTCCTTTCTTCCTTTTTCTTTCTTTGTTTCATTTTATGTTTGATACAACTCTAGAATCCAAAAATTCCAAAGAGTTTAGCTAGTTCCTTTAATGCTTTTCTTTAGATTTTCCTTTTATTAATTCTTGTTCTTTATTGTTCTTTGTTCTTAGATTAATTCTTTTATTAGATTAAGTTGTTTTACATATTGTTAGTTGATTTGTAGCTTCTAATCCTGTAAGAGAAATTGACTCTTCTTCTTCTATAAGAGAATCTCATATCTCCATGAGTAGCTAAATTAGTTATAGGGTATTGATGGAACTCTTTCCAATTGCCATGACTTGATTGTGCTATTTTTGGGTTTCTATACATGTGTGATGATTACATAGCCTAGAAGTTTGCAAAATTCTTGTAAATATTCTTCAAAACAAATTCAATTTTGAAAATAAGGATCTCTTGTCTATGAGAATCCTTTGATTCTTGATTGAACTCAACATTTCATTTTTCTTTGATTAAGGGAATGATGGTTATGTAATGGTGCTTGTGACATAATTTATGTGAACTTAATGAATCATGCTAGGGAACATGTATTACTCCACATCCTGTTAGTTTAATTGTTTTTTAGATGCTTTTCAATTATAGTGTAATTTTATGTGGAGGTTATGTGCTAAAATAAGATGGTTTATGCTTTTCCCATAGATGTGTATGCTTATTGAAAGGTCTTATAGTCCATACTAGGGAGCATTAATCATTCACGCATAGATATTAGTTGGATGACTATTTATAAGTAGATGGATTATCATTACCTTTGAACTAAAGTAATTTCATGTTGAGGTCGACGTGTGATTGACAATCATTACGCGCTCATATTATACTTGTGAAGGAAATCCGAGATAGACATAATATGCCATGTGTATGAGTATTGAGTGAAATCAATGCCCTATACTTTTCATTTTCTTAAATCTCTCCACTTTTAATTGTTTCTAGTTCATGTTAGTCCACTTTTAATTGTTTCTAGTTCATGATAGTTTAGTGATAAAAATCAAACAAAATATCTTCTTCTTTTTTTAGTTAAATTGGAGAACGTCTTAAGTAATTCATAACCAAACAACCCCCAATCCTTGTGGTACGATACCCTCATTAGTCCTATTCTGCAAAGTCTCATACTATTTCTAGTGGTTACAAATATTAAAATCCACGTAGTTGTGAAAACCAATTAAGTTCAAAACCAAAATTCTTTATTTTTAATCATCGGTGGAATCGCTACTAGCGGGCATAGACCTATCTCTAGTTGCTCAAGAACGGGTAGTGATCCTTTGTCTATTTCTACAATCTTTAATCTGTTCAACTTTCTCAGGGTGAGCTTTTTGAGCTTTGGAAAACCGCCTTCCTCAAAATGCAGATGTTCCCCATCATACCCTTGATGAAGGTTAAAATTAATTAAATTAGGAAAAGTCTGGACATATAGTAGTGGATCTTCCATTAAAAATGAGAAAAATAAGCCTAGTGTGACCAGATTATGAAGCCGTGCAATCCAGTCGAGCAACTTCTCCAATCATCCCCTTAGAAAGATATGCTCTAAAAATTGGGGAGGCAATGAAATTGATTGTAAATCTAAAATTTCTTCTTCGCTAATTGAGCTTACAACCAAAATCTTAAGCTGGACCATATTTTGTAGAGAGGTACACAAATCCCTCCCATTTTCTGCCACCATATTTGAAATGCCCAGCATCCTCAACTGACTCAACTTTCCCAACTTTGTGAATAGACCAACACCTTGATGATTTGCCTATACAAGTGATAGCGTCTGCAAGTCACTTAAACATCCAACCCCATCACGTACTTTTTGATGAGTACCAAATATTGTATATTTGGACTCCTTGACTTACATTAGTTAGACCTTTAGCCTTGCTATTTTCTGATATTTTTGTTAGTTTTTGTGTTTTATAGGTCAATAAGAGAGGAATGGCAAAATTTCATGTGGAAATGCTTGGAAATTCTGAAGTCCCAAAAAGTCGATCGATCAAGCTCAAAAGTCGATCGATCGAATTTTGCCCGAATTCGATCGATCGAATTTACCCAGAACTGACATTCGCAGAAACGCTTCAGAACGCCCAATCAGGGACTTTTCCATGACAAAAAGCAACTCTCCTTCTGATTTTCGGAGCAGAACTTGCTGATTTGCTGAGCTTGGTTGTCTCTAGCTTGAAAGGAACCCTAGAGAAGGGTAGATGTATCTTTTTGCTTGGAATCCAACCCTAATCTTGTTCTATAAAGTCATAGCCATGCCTCCATGTTGGGGAGCAATTCTGAGAGCAGTAGCTAGGTTTAATTTCGTGCATCCTGTAGTTTATTTCAGTAGATCTTTTCTTTAGACATTTGCCTTTGTAAAGCTTTTCTTCCATTTTCATGTTTGTTCTTCAAGTTTTTGTGGTGTTCTTAGTCATGGGAGGCTAGAATTCTCAACTAAGGTTGAGGATGAATCCTCTCCATTGATGACACTCACACTCTTGTAGTACTACTTGCACATTTAATGCTATGTCATTATGTTGTTCAAGTTCCATTCATTTAATATTTTATCTTTTGCAATGAATGTGGTTGGTGGTAGAAATAAGACATTTAATGTGTTTCAACCGATGGATACATTGTTTTATCGGTTTGAAAGATGATATCCATTGTGATTTACTCTTTGAATGGATACAATGGATGATTTGATTTCAAATGGGTACTCTTTGTGATTTATCTTTGACTTAGATTCATTTAATGGTTCTAAGGTTTATGGTTGAGAAACTTGAATGACACCCTAAGCTTAATGTTCTTGGGGTGTTCAAGTGGAAACCAAGAGTGTGAGTTGTTGGATTTGGTTTAGTGAATTCCTTAGCCTTAGTTCCTTTTTACATATTTCTTTTTTTCCTTTTTACTTAGCATTTTTAGTGTATGTTTAACCCTCGAACTCTTGGAACTAGGTTAGAATGAGGTTGATTAAGCAAAACACTAACTTTTGACCATTTTCCTGTGGATTCGACCTCACACTTGCACACACTATATTGCAAACGATTCGTGCGCTTGCGAGTACTTTTTTAAACTCACAACAAGTTTTTGAAACTTGTTGTGTAAATTTTAATACTCGCAAATGCACGAATCGTTTGCAATATAGCGTTTTGCAGTGCGAAGTCGATCCACAGGGAATTGTGTTGTAAAAATTAATTTCTATTTAAACTAATCCTATTTTAACCTAGTTCCAAATTTAGTGATTTTTAACAAAAGAAAACATAAACAAAAATACTGAAAATAAAGGGTTCTAAGGTTTTGGAATCTACACCCACCAAATCATAGCTACATATTCTCATGCTCATCTACACCATTTGAAGTTCTCAATATACAAATCTTATGTTTGTTCTACTTTGCTTCAAAAGTCATTTAAATCATTGAATGAATCCATTCTTGCATAAATCACAAAAGATATCTAGTTTTTACTAAATCATCAAATGTATCCGTAGAATGAAACACACCGAATATCCAAAATTTTGATAAATAAAAACCCAAGCCATCAATTTAATGAAATTATTTCAAATCATCACTTGTATCCGGAAATCACAAGAGATATCCAAAAATCATCTCAAAAATCGAATAAAAGTAAAACAATGAGAAATCAAAACACATAAACTCAAATAGCATAAACAAGCATGAAAACTTAGTTTCTCTTCAATGGTGAGGTTTCATCCTCAACCCTAGATGAAATTTTAGCTACACATGATAAAAAAATTAACACCTAAAACCTTAAATTAAAAGCATAAAAATTAAACACTTATAAGAAGAAAATGCAAGAAAATGGGAATTTGGTGTAATGGTGCGTGAACGGCAAGGCTATCCACCCCACTCCCCCCACACTTTTCATTACAAAAGAAAACGTAATATATATAGCTCAGCCTAGGGTTTCAACAAAAAGTCTAAAAATTGGCCCTTTACCCCTTGCTTTATCGTTCAACCTCTCTTTACTTTCACTGCCAGGTCAATGCCGTGTTTCACGGTTTGGTGCCCTTTCACGTGCATGTCTTGTTCCTATTATGGAGAGAAGAGACAACCTAAATATACATAGCTGCAGGTCTGATTTGTGTGTTGATGTTTGGTTTTCATGAAAATAGCAAATTCATTTATGTGGGCTGCAGGACTTCAGAAATTCTGGGGAAATCGTGGCTGAGTTCACGTGATTTCTCTTGTTTTATTTTTCCTCTTAATATGTGTAATGGACTTGCTTCCTGTTTGTGCCGCAACTGTTGGCCAGTATGTATATATATATCTCACGCTGCTCTAGGTCTCTCCTTGGAGAAAATTGTGGTGCAATGGAAAATATTGTCTTAACACGTAAAGGGCTATTGGTCCTTGAGAAGAAGAAAAGTGTCATGTGTACATCACTCAAGGGCAATAGCCGATTTGCTTTAAGGACAAGACAAAAAAATCTTTTGCTTTTGGTTCTCCTTGCACCATGTGGTCCCTTGGTGCCTTGGTGCCACATGACTTGGTTGGCTTTCCTTCTTCTTTTGGCTTTTCTTTGACCTTTTGTGAGACATTGGTCCTCCAGGTAAAGAGGGATTCTCAGCATGTGGCACCTCACACACGTGATTTCAGGCTCTTGATGGCCGCATGACATGCCTTCACGTAAAGACTTTTGCTTGTTTCCCATTTATTTGCAATTCCACCAAAAGATCATCATTTTATATCCATCACCTACAAAATACTTTAACACTCAAACTAACCAAAAATATTAGAAAATAACAAAGCTAAAGGTTTAAATAATGTAAATTAAGGGGTCCAAATATACAATATTTGTGACTTATCACTTTACTCCTTGTATTGCATACAAACCACTTTCAATTTCAAGGTCATGATAATGAGCCAAAAGATGTCTCAGTTTGTAGAGCCTAAATATCTCAATTGGTAGCTCCTGCACTGGGGTTTTCATGATATTAAGAGTATGTAGGTTTTGTAGCCTACCCATTGATTTTGGAAGTATCTTAACTTTTGTTATTCTCAAACTTAAGTGCTTTAAGTGAAATAAATTCCCCACTTCTTCAGGAAGATAATCAATAGGAGCATCTTCAAAATCCAACACTTTCAAAAGCTTGAACTTTTTGGACAATTTAACTATGAAAGACCTAGGCATTTCACTAATGTTGAAGAGAAAAACAGAACGAACCCGAGAGTACCCACTTGTCTCGAAAACATTTTCTCTAACATCGTGGATTGATAGACACTGACTTTTTCCATGGGAAGTTTTGTCACCAGCTTCTAGAACTTGATAGAAATTCAATTCTTTAGCCTTCGATAGGATGATTTCAAGCAATAGATCATGGATTCTAAACTTTCTGTGCATCTCATAATCATGATCCCCAAATGAAACCTGAACCAAGTTTCTATGGATGAACTCCATTAGATTTCTTTTCAATCTTCTTTTGAAATCTTTTCTTTTGACATGGGTATGTGTAGCCTAGTCCCAAAACATCTTGCATTGAGTACATGAACTTTAATCCCATCGGATCTAGCACACGGATTAACATTCACACAAAAGCCATCCGTTGAGAAAACAGTCACTCTCATCATTGAACAATAAATATATGCCTTATAATACTCATTTTCTTACTACTTTGTCACTCTATGGCCTCTGATTCCCACAGCATTGCTTGGTTCACTAGCTCAGAATCCAACCCATATGACACATTTATTTTCGAACAACAAGTAAACAAGCAAGGCTAAATAACAATGCTGGTTTGAGTCATTATGAAGATTAACAAAGGCTTTATTGAATTCGTTATCTAGGTGCCATCAAATTCCCATTTCAGGTACCCAGTTCTTTTAATTCCTTTGGTTGATTTGCTTATAGATTTTGAATTGTTGTTATCCTTATTTTGGGTTTGGTGACTGTTCCAATGGAAGCCATGATTAATTATTCTTTGACATATATGCGAATTGTGAACTTTATTTTTGGTACTTTTTATTAGCGTTTAATCACTAATGCTTCTGGGTTTTGGCTCAAAATTACAAAAAACTTTTATGATC
This sequence comes from Alnus rubra, assembly GCA_028654335.1. Lineage (NCBI taxonomy): Eukaryota > Viridiplantae > Streptophyta > Magnoliopsida > Fagales > Betulaceae > Alnus > Alnus rubra. The sequence goes on along the minus strand of JAJPGS010000128.1, from coordinate 134,145 downwards.
CCGACTGGAGAAGGAAAATCTTGTAAGGGATTCAAGCAAAAATTTCAAAATGCTTTAAATGAGCTGATTACATAATGAAGAGCTTTTTTATAGAGTACTTAAACAAGTATAGCTAGCATGAAACCATATATGATAATAACGAAAATTGCAATTGTTTCCTGCTTTTATAAAATCAGCAAAATGGATTCTCTACAACATCAGTGATTTGTTGCTGCTGCTATGAACTAAAAGATTTGTTGTCAAATCAAAGCGCCAATAAGAACAACTGGCCAAAAAAGAAAAAAAGGAAAACTTCTATACATTATAATTCATTTCAAGCTCCTTAACGTGGTTAAACATTACCCACTCAGAATGTTAATTATCCAAAGTATTTAATCCTTTCGATCTTCAAAACATTTCAGTGTAGTTTTAATGTTTTAGTCCTTGCAGTTATATTATAATGTAATACAGTTTAATTTGAGGTAATCCCGTTCTAATAAATTGGATAATGGATGGGTGAGTTTGGAAGTCTTGAATATTTCCAATTTATGGGGAAATATATCAAAAATATTACTCTTTTTTTTAAATAATCCAATGTCATATTGTGGCATACGGGTCACAGTTTTTGATACTTAATAACCTATGCATTAGAACATTTTTTGATTATGAAAGATCATATGTGTTGTGTAACAAGTATGTTATTGAGTTAGGTATTTAGATGAGCTTGTAAGAATTAGAGACTGCAAATGAATGGATTGTATAACAGAAAGATTGAATACACCCTTACAGATCAATTCACGTTTGATCTAAACTCTTCTAGAATTATATCTGCTAAGCTAGTTGTACTAATGAGAATACAATTGACTAAATGAATCCCATTACAAAATAGATTGGGCCTTTTATTCTATAGCCCACTTGTATGCCAGCTTAGCCCAAGTGGTTAGCCCAATTGCTTGACAGTTCACTTCAGTTATAACAAACTAACAAAGCCCACGTGATTGAATTACTCCTACTTGCTTCAGATATACCCTGTGCCCTTCTAGGATACTCTGCCAACTGTGTAATCGCTTGGCTCAAGACTGCAGCTCTCCACATTACACGAAATGGCTGATGCTCTTCCTCATGCTCACGCATGTTGCTCTACATCCAGATCTGATTTTCTATCTCCTCTATAATCAGACTTGGCACAAGCCCAATTACAACTGCTAGGTTGGAACTCACCGGCCAATTCAAGTCTTGTTAACCATGAAAAGTTGGTTAGTTAATTAACCACAATGTGAATAATTTTATCATTACATATAACATAACTACAAATTTTTCATGGAAGTTATGTGGCTTAGAGGCACATACCTTGTCCATCACTAAAACTCCATGGCAATTTGATACTCCAAGACTCACCCTCGCAGAAGCTCAAACAAGTTTGAGTCACCGAGCCTGTATTTTTTATATCGTTCTCCTTTAATCCTATAACTGAAATAAATAGTAGTTACTTTCTTGACTTTCCAAAAATCTTTGCCTCCATCTGGCTGCATGCATAGTACAAAGTCTCCCTGCATTTCAAAGAAGTCGAGAATCTTTAGGCTTTTCAAGTGCTGGATTCCAGAGGGTACCTCTTTCATCTCTGGACATGGCCCAATCTCTAGTTGCTCAAGACCAGGAAGTGATCCTCTTTCTATTTCTATCACCTTTAGTTTTTTCATCTCTCTGAGTGTGAGCCTCTTGAGTTTCTGAAAACCGTTTTCCTCAAAATGTAGTTGCTCCCCATCATAGGCATGAGTGAGGGAAAGGGTAATTAGATTAGGCAAAGCCTGGACACTCGGCAATGGATCTTCCTTTAATGATGAGAAATATAAGAGGAGGGTGACCAAATTCTGAAGCTTTGGAAACCAGTTGGGAAACTTCTCCAATCTCCCCCTTAGATATATATGCTCTAGAAATGGAGGTGGTGATGAAATTGATTGTAAGTCTATAATCTCAACTTCACTAATTGAGAATACAATCAAAATTTTAAGGTGGATCATATTTTGTATGGAGGTACACAGAGCCCTCCCACGTTCTGCTGTCATATTTGAAATGCCCAACATCCTTAACTGACTCAACTTTCCGAGCTCTTCAAATAAACCAACCCCATGATGATTTGCCTCAATTAATGATAGCGCCTGCAAGTCGTTTAAACATCCAACCCCTTCATGTAATTTTACACCTCTAATTGAATAAAAGGTAATTTTAATTTCGAGGTCATCAGAATGAGCCAAAATTTGTCTCAACTTATAAAGCCTAAATATCTCAATTGGTAACTCACGCACTGCGGTTTCCGCGACATTAAGTGTTTGTAGGTTCTGTAGCCTACCCACGGACTCTGGAAGTATCTTCACTTTTGTTCTCCTCACACTCAAGTGCTTCAAGTGGAATAAATTACCCACTTCTTGAGGAAGATAATCAATAGGAGCATCTTCAAAATCCAACACTTTCAAAAGCTTGAACTTTTTGAACAATTTAACTATGAAAGACCTAGGCATTTCATTAATGTGGAAGAGAAAAACAGAACGAACCCGAGAGTACTCACTTGTCTCGAAAACATTTTCTCCAACATCGTGGATTGATAGGCACCGACTTTTTACATGGGAAATTGTGTCACCAGCTTCCAGAACTTGACATAAATTCAACTCTTCAGCCTTCGATAGGATGATTTCATGCAGCAAATCATGGATTCTATACTTTCTGAATATCTCATAATCGTGCTCCCCAAATGAAACTTGAACCAAGTTTCTATGGATGAGCTCCAGTAAGTATTCTTCCGCTACGTCTTCCAATGGTTTTCCCTTCTTTCCTTTTATAAAGCCCTCAGCTACCCATAGCCAAAGCAATCTTGGACAACTGATTGAGTAGTTCTCCGGAAAAATGCCGAAGTACAAAAAACATGACTTTAGGTAACACGGAAGATCATGATAACTGAGAGAGAGAATGTTAGTGATACTTGTAAGGTGGGGGTTACATTCTAGCTCAGAACTGAGGCTATCATGCAACTTTTTCCATTCTAACGGCACCTTTTCCTTTGTTGACAGAAGACCACCTATGGCTACAATTGCAAGTGGTAGACCTTCACATTTTTTGACAATGTCCATCGACATTCTCACCAACTCTCTCGGACAACACCTGTGGAACTCGGTCTGGAATGCCTTTCTGCAAAACAATTCCCAAGCCTTGTCTTGGGATAGAGGTTGTAACTTGTGCACTTGATCGGATAAAAATTCTTTACAAGAAACACCAATAAGATCACTGCGTGTTGTGATGATAATCCTACTACCTTTGTCATTGTATGGTAAAGCATGTTTCACAATTTCCCAAAACTCTATCTTCCAGACATCATCAAAAACCACAATATACCTCTTTTGCCCTAAACATTTCCTTAGCTGGCTAATTAGTGTGATCTCGTCTGTCATGTCTGTTTGCCCTGGAGCAGTTTCTTTTGCTTGGTAGATTTGCTTTGTCATGGACATGAGTATCTTGGACATGTTGTAAGACTGAGACACAGTGATCCAAACACGGCAATCAAAATGTCCCTTCACTGATTCATTCTCATATACTTTCTTAGTAAGAGTTGTCTTACCAATTCCGCCCATGCCTACCATTGAAATCACAGAGCGTTTAGATACTCCCCCTACCAACCAGCTTACGAGTTCATCCCTTGTAGACTCAATACCCACAACTTCATCTTCCTCAATGAAAAGTGAACCCACTCGAGGGTCATGCCATGTAACATTTGTTGCTCTGCTACTTGATCCTTGATCTGAGGAACTAAAACCATATCTTTCACTTCGTTCCTTGATTTCACGGACTGATACTTTGATATCATGTATCTTGATAGCTATGTCATGATGTGGTTTTATTGTTTTCAATAAACGACCAATTTTGTGGATAAAAGCAATAAAACTTTGCTGATGAAGACGTTGTGCCACATGAAGAACGTATTCATCTATTACATCTTCTATATGATATGCTACTTCTCTCACTTGTTTCACCCACGTTTTGACACCATCTTGGAGCTCTCCTCCTTTATCTGTATTTTTGAGAAAACACTGGATGCTCTCAAGTTCATCTCGAATATCCACAACTTCCTGGTGGACACCCCTTAGCAGTTTTGATTCATGAATGATCAACTGAACTAGCTCATTGATGACAAGGGTCACAATGGTTTCTGTCATGGTTTCTTATCTTATCTTCACCTAGTTAATGATACTGTCACAATTAGAAAAGAATTTGGGTTAATTGTCACGGCCCAAGCCTAAAGTAGGACATGATGCCTACTAAGAACATATATTTTATTTTTCTAAGTAATCTCAATATCATTAAAAAGCGAAATATAAGAGAAGCCTTTAGCTATAAATAAAAAACAGAACAAGAAATCCTAAAAATGAAGGAAATTAGAAAAGACAAACACAATAGTTTAAAGGTAAAGAGCATAGAAGAACAAATACTATTTATAGTAAGAACTAATATTAAACCTAATTGTAAAATTTTCTTATAATTCTATTTTATCCAAAAACCAATTATTTACACTACCAAATTACTTATAAAACATCAATTAGAGATCTATAAATATTCCAACAAAACTTAATAACAAAATACATTTTCTTGTTTAGTAACTGCTAAACACAATAAATCATAAATCTCAATTCGTCTCTAAGATATATTCTATCAGCATCACAATCTGGGTCCAATATACTAAGAAACTACAAATTCCATGTCTCATCTTCCAACAATACAAATAACTAATACAACGACATACTTATTGAAACCTCTAATTCTAACCAGAGTCCAACAATCAGCTAACTGTGTATCTCAATTCGAGGGACCTCTCGCTAATTCTCAAATTTAAACAAAAAAAAAAAAAATTGAGCTAATGCCTTGTAAGCAGCATAGATAATAGCGTCAGAGGAATTGGAAGTTTAAGCTAAATAACATATCAAATTCCAAAACACTATGAGTCAATCAAATATCAAATTCCAAAACACTATGAGTCAATCAAATTCCCCACGAAAGAATATTTTGACTATGAACCTATCCAAGGTCACATGATAGAGTAACCATTGTCATTCCATGAAGACATGAAATATGCCACCAAGACATCAATATGCCACAAAGACGTCAATTATGCCATGAAGACATCAATTATCAAAAGCTCGAGGATAAATTCATAAAATATTCACATGTTTAATTTTCCATGTAAAATTCATTAAGAACATTGATGAATTATATTTACATCAAGTTGCAATGATATTCAATACCACAAATCAACAAGTCAACAATTCCCCATAAGTAATATCAAGTAATGCATTTACAAAGTGCATGTAATCTTCTCAACGCACAAGTACAAGAAAATAATTTTACTTTCATGCAAAAGGTTCTAGAATCATGTTTAAACAAGTAAAAATGATATTTTTCGAATTCAATTAGCTAAGCTACATACCTCACTCGCTAACAAACCAAGTTGTCTCCCAAAAGTTGCAACAACTCAATCAGTGCCAAAACTATTTATAACAATTCGTCAAAGCTTGAAAAAAAAATACTATTTATTCTAAGAAACTAAATTTAAAATAAGAAAAACCGACACTATGAGTGACAATAATAAGATAACAATAAACATGCCCTAATTATCTATAAAAAATAAAAAATAAATATTCCGTAATTCATAAAGCCTAAACCTCATTTCTACCACCAAACTTTACTTGACATCCCTTAAACTAAGACATGACAGCACTGGAATTTCCTCCAAATTCTTCCAAACTTCCCATTAATGCACATACCTAGATCTGGAATTCATCCCTATCCTTCACCACCCTTAACAGAAGCCAATAAGCCAAACTTCCCATTAAGCCAATAATGGCACAGGTGGACCTGGCGCCAAAAAGAAACAAAAAAAAAAAAATTAAAAGAGAAAGATTGAGATTTGAGAGTGAGAGGCGTCGTGGGGGAGAGCAAGTCGCGAGAGCGGTGAAATGCGTTAAAGAGCAATAGAGATAGAGCGGGATTATGTTTCTGTCAATTTAGTGTATTTGTCTTTTATATATATATATATATATATATATATTTTTTTTTTTTTTTTTTTAATTTTACCCATTCGTTAAATTTTTTTTTTAAATTCTAATGGAGGTGTGTCAAAATTTTTAAAATATCTTTCATTTTTTTAGGAACAAAAAAAAAAAAAAATTGCAAGACTTTAGGCATTGTTCAAGGTTGAACGGAATTTGTAAAAATATCCATGTCTAAATCTTTGAATTTTCTTTTTATATATTTGGGTATTTTCAAAAACATTAATTTGTAAAATCTTAACAGAAATGTGAAATTAAAAAAAATTAAAAGATAGATATACTAAACTGACATTTTTTAAAATTTAAAAATATGATTATGAAAGTAATGAAAGCTATGGTAGTAAGGGAAGTTTTCTCGAGAAAAAATATTTCAGCAGATTCTGAAATAAGTGTAAGAAACACCAATATCTACATTTAGTTTGTCAGAATCCAAAGAAACATCATAGACTCCTGCTCCCTTACTACCATAGCTTTCATTACTTTCATAATCATATTTTTAAATTTTAAAAAATGTCAGTTTAGTATATCTATCTTTTAGTTCTACAAAGCCAGAGCAACATCACCTCCCCCTTGTTAAAATCACTTTGACCATTTTATTCAACTATTTTTATGTCAGTCATATTTCCTTCTTCCAACTACCTACTTCTCATAAACGGAAACACCCGCAATCTAAATCTTCTCCTCTTAAGCAAACCCAATGAAAACAAGAACACCCACAAACCAAAATCAAGAAAACCGCACAAAAATCCAATCTTTAAAGCAAAAGAAAAGAATACACAAAAAGAAGAGGCATGTTCAACAAAAATAAAAAAATACACAATCTATGCTCACAAAGAACATTGGAGATCGAAACTAGGGGAAATTGAAGATTTTACCTTGAATTATATACGTTGGTTATGGCTGCATTTTGTGGGGGTGAAGAGTTTGACAAAAATGTTGGCAGGGAGGAAGGTAGTTGCGGGTAGTGTGATGGCTGCTGTTTTTGACTTGAGTGGTACCCCAAACGATGGAGAAATTAGCTTCAGTTTCAGTTAAAAAGAATTCAGAAGTTACAGACACCACAAAACAGGGGGTCTTGGCGTTACATAACTATATGGTGATCATGCTATATTTACCACAGATGGAGATGAACTGATATATATGGATCTGGAGTATTATATATATATATATTTACTTTCAGTCTGAACCAACAAACACGCAATTAATTGAATATTAATTCTTCAAAACGAAATAACTATACAACCTCTTCTTCAAAACGAAATAACTATACAACCTCTTCTTTTCATTCGACCAACCAAAAGTCTGGTATATATATATATATTCACTTTCAGTCTGAACCAGCAAACACGCCATTAATTGAATATTAATTCTTCAAAAGGAAATAACCATACAACCTCTTCTTTTCTTTCGACAAACCAAAAGTCTGTCCATTAATTTTTCAGGTCACCGCCAATTCTTCTCCTCCTTATTTTTCAAAAAATGGTCAAATGATTGAAAGCATTATAGAATAACTTGTCAACTTCAGGGGAGCAACATTTGTCCATGTTAACAGAGAATGCAACACCGCGGCACATGCGCTCGCTAGGGATGCTGCAAATCGAAGACTCTCAATGTGTTGGTCACAGGTGGTGCTAGATTGTATTTCTAGTATTATTCGTAGGGAACGTTTGCGTCCCTAGATTCCTTTGTTTGGGATCAACTTTTGTTTTCACAAATTTCCAATGTGATGCTAAGATATTCCGTTCAAAAAAAAAAAAAAAAAAAAAAAAAAAAAAAAAAAAGATCAAGTTTTCGTTTGCTTTGGGCTTTGAGGGGGCAGGGACTTCAACGACGTCGTTCTTTCTTCTAGTTGTTCTTCACTTTCGTTCTAGTCCCCCTCACGTGTGACCTGTTAAGAGTCCCACATTGCCAAGGTATGTCTGGGTTGTGGGCTTTATAAACCTTGAGCAAACCTCTTCCCTTGAGGTGCCTTTTGGGAATGAGTAAGGCTCAAGTGACTTCAATATGGTATCAGAGCCACAAGCCCTTGGACAATGTTGGGCCTTCCCTCCCAATGTTGAACACGTGTTTGGCCAAAATATGCCACACGTGAGGGGGCGTGTTAAGAGTCCCACATTGCCAAGGTATGTCTGGGTTGTGGGCTTTATAAGCCTTGAGCAAACCTCTTCCCTTGAGGTGCCTTTTGGGAATGAGTAAGGCTCAAGTAACTTCAATATGACCGACCATCCCTAGTGGCCGACAGCCTGACTGTGTTAGAATCAAAAAGCTGATCTAGTTTGTCATGATCCCAATTTCGACTTTGGAGATTGATGTGGTCAGAAACTTTCAATTAAGGTGTATTTTGTAAGTGGGTACTGTTTGGCTGCTGGTTTAAAAAAACAGGAAATGAGGGGAATCCAATCCAAGGATTTTTCTTCTATTTATCTTACCCCCACTGCCAATTTCATAGCAATTAAGCTCCCTTACTCACAACTCTCAAGATGATTGTTCTTGATTATTTCCCTCCACAGCCAAGATGCTTAAGGAGGTGTTAAAGCTCTCAGCATGCAGCCCCTTCTTTAAATATTTTACCCCCACAACAAATCTAGTATTCCTTCAGTATTTTCCATTCCAATATTGCTAGGAGGAGTGCTTTATTTTGCCTGTGCATTGTTCTTATTCCCAACCACCCATGATCTTTGGACTGCAAACTCTTGGAAGTTATCGGACCCACTAATTTGGAAGTTTGCTAATCATAAACAGTGTATGAATCAATAGACGGTGAAAAAAACACGTACTTGGCAGAGTGGAAATCCCTTGTGCTGCTAATGATCAACGTAGGCTGGGTCCCAGCAATGGTGACAGACTAGCATGTGGACTGGAACACCAAATATCATCAGTCATATGCAGGGAAGAAATTTGCCGGTTGACTTTTCAAAATGGATTCATTCATTCACGGGAACGGGATCTGTGGATATTTTCAACTTTGATGGCCCCCAACAATTAATTAATTTACAACTACACTTTCGGCTTGATTAAGGGAATCACAGAAAATGGACTTATTACTTAGGGTTAGAATTTACGAGTAATGCTATTTTTGTATTTTTCTACTCATTGGAATCAATCCATTTTGAATATTTGAATTTTTTTCAACTTTAATCTTTGGACAAGTTTATAACCACACCAACATATTTTATTTTGAGAGCCCCTTCTATAAGGATGAGCTGTAAAAGTGATGTTTTACAGCCTCCAATAAAGAGTTGACACATCATTTAAAAAGATTAAATAAAATAGATATGAAAGCGCCCAATCTTATGAAAAATTAAAAAAAAAAAAAAAACACTTTCCAGTTTTCCCTTTCAACAGCCCAACCACCCCTAAAAACCCATCACCTCCTCTCTGCCCAAGGCCACTACCGGAGGCCACCACCATCATCTTCCTGAAGCTTTTTTTTTTTTTTTTTTTTTTTTTCAATTCAGACCACAAACAGAACTCTAGAAGCCATATATATGTTTAAGGGGAAGGGATCTTAATTCACAGTCCTGCTTGAAACCTCTTGAGCGCCCACTCTTTGTGAACTCTATCTTTCTCTCACTCTCTCCGCAGTTATGTCACACAATGACTTCCTTTCTTGAATCCCATCAAGAACCGTTTGGTTCTTCTTTCTTGATTGGATCAGGACTATCTCTAGTCTTTCTTTATCGAATCACACCTATGGATTCCGCCGGAACAATGAGGAGAGAAGATAGAGTTTTGGGGCCAGAGTGAGAGCCCATGCACGCCTTGGAGATCAACTTGATCTCAGCGCAGAATCTCAAACCCCCATCGATACAGATCTGACCGTTTTTGGCCAAACCGGCACAGATCCGGTAGTGACTCTGTGTGTGTGTTCAACATTTTCTCTATGATGAAATCTTATATTGTAATGAGACTATCAATGACTGCTTTGAAAGCAGGAGATGCAAAGATGAAATCTCATTACAGCTTTTCGTTCGCAATTCCATGTGTTCAACATTTTCTCTATGATGAAAACAACCAGTAGATGATATGATACAATCAAAGGATTCCGGCTGCAGCGTTGGCTGTTGGCTGGGAGAGGTGTGGTGGTTTGTGGGTTGGCTCATTAAAAGGAAATAAGAAAAGTTATCATCCGGTGTTTTAAGCTCTAATGTATTTAGTGTCTTTTAAATGATGTGTCAAATTCTTAATAAAGGCTGTAAAAGTAATGGTTTACAGATGGTCCTGATTAAAGGTTTTCTCTTTATTTTAACTAGGAATTGCATGATGATCAGTAGTTTTGAAAATATAGAGGAAAATCTATTGATTAAGGTAATTGAAAGATGATTACCCTTGTTTCTTAGACTGTTTAAGGGCATGGGTCTTTAAATATATTACCCACAACAAATCTAGTCTTCCATTAGCATTTTCCATTCCAATATTGCTAGGAGTGCTTTATTTTGACTATGCTGTTCTTATTCCCAACCTCCCATGATCTTTGGAGTGCAAACGCTATCTGTTCCAAGCCAAGGGAAACATAAGGTGTTTCTTTTAATCTTTAAAACTCCACCATAACTTCCTTAAGATAGAGTCAATTATATATATATGGTTGCAAAGAGGATTTTGCTGCAGTAATGTTGGAGATAAATTCCACTCAACCCGATCGAAGGAGGAGATAGACATTTAGCAACTACTTCAGGGAAATCAGGTATCAGTTATCTCAGTAAATTGGGATAGGGCTCTAATTAGTCCAAGTATAGTTTGATTAGCACTCCTATCCTTGGTGGAATTGGGATAGGATTTATGGTCCAATCAGATAAGAAGAATGATCATATCAGAAGTCTAATAAAGGATTAGAGTCCAATTAGAACTCTGACAGCAGTTCTAGATCGACAAGGAGTAGGAATTCTAATCCAGTTTTGACTCCACCTCTTTGCCTATAAATAGGCCCATACCCCAGGTATAAACTAAGACTCAATTTTTTAGGTATAGAGGATTATTTTCTTACAGAAGCTAATTTAGGCATCAGAGAGGACCCCCGGAAGGGTCCCTTAGTTTTGTTATTTTGCATAATTATTAAGAAGCGTGAAGAACATTAAAAAAACGTGCAGATTCACACTATACTGGAAACTGTACCAACAATTTGGCGCCGTATGTGGGAAACGATTATTCGTTCCTCATAAAAGAAAAAGAAGATCTAGCATGGTAGTGAATACACGTTCCGGAAGCCAGACCAATCAAGAGCCAATAGTTCGAATGGAGCCAGTTATTCAGAATAATCTGCAGCCTCCACCGAACCCTCCCCCGGGGGTGGAGATCAAGATCATATAGCAACATTGGAAGCCCAGATTGAATCCTTAACACAGCGGAATGCCGAATTATTGTGCAGGAGGCCGGGACAGCCCAATCTCGAGATGAACAGGGATGAGCGTGAGGAAGAAGATCACAACAGTAACACTAATCCTCGGAGGGAGGATGACCGCCAAGAAGATATGAGCAGAGTTATTGCTGAGCTGGAGAGAAGGTGCACGTACATGGAGATGGAAAGAAAGGACAAAAGCAAATCCGTAGTGGTGGACAAGCTCCTAATGGGTACAAACTCACCCTTCACCAGACGGGTAGCAGACTATCGGCTTCCCGAGAAGTTTAAGGTACCCCAAATTCTAAGTTATGCAGGAGACGAAGATCCCTTGGATCACCTAGAGAATTTCTGAGCTCATCTAGACCTTCACGGGACACCCGACGAAGTAGTATGTCAGGCCTTCCCTCTTACTCTTTCGAGGAATGCCCGAGACTGGTTCAGGAAGCTGCCCCCGAATTCTGTTGATCAGTTCAAGGAGTTGTCCAAAATATTCCTGACAGAATTTCTAGCTTTCCAAACAAAGAAGAAGCCTTCGGGATATTTGCTATCGTTGCACCAGCAGAGCAACGAGAGTCTTAAAGAGTTTATGGCTTGGTTCAATCGAGAGAAGGTTACGGTAGAAGATCCAACCGAGGATATGATCTTTGCTACCATTTATCAGGGAATTTCACCCGAGGATCCTTTGATGAAGAAGTTGGTACGGAAGCAACCGAGCACCTTGCAGGTCCTAATGGATAGAGTAGAAGAATTCATCAATCAGGAAGAGACACTGAAGTCTATGGCCAGTTCTAGGCTACCTCGAGAGACAGCTCTAGAAAAGAAAAGGAAAGAATTCAGAAAAGCTGATGGGGAAGAGCAGAGGCAGGTAAAGAAGTTCAAAGATTACAACTTTACACCTCTCAATGCCGAGATATCAGAAGTCCTAATGGAGATCAAAAGAGATCTGGCGTTTCGGGAACCACAAAAGATACCAGGTAATCCTCCTTACAGGAATGTAGGTAAGTATTGTGATTTTCATAAACAAGCAGGTCATTACACCGAGGGGTGCGTAACCCTAAGGTTGTAAATAGAAGAATTCATAAAGAATGGCCAGCTGGTTCGATTCTTGGGAGAGCAACGGAACCAGCCAAGAAATAACAGGCCTCAAAATCATCGAGACTATCAACCCCGAGATCAGCAGCCACGGGATTACTATCCCCGAGACCGTCCTCAGTCAAACAAAAGGGATCAGGAGAATGGTCCCCGAAATGACATAGAAAGAAGAGAGGATCGAGGAAGCAAGAGCCCACGGCATAGAGAGCCGAGGCAACAGCAGAATCTGCCCGTGATCATGTAGAAAGGACTCTCAAGAATTTTAGGCTAGACTTTTATTTTTAGCATTTATGTTTACAAAGAACTAGACTTTTATTTTTAATTCAGACTAGTTATAATAAAAGATAGAAAATGCCCCAGATTTTGGGAATAAATATTTTCAGAATAAAAGAATAGACCTGACTTTAGCATCGGAGTGTTCCCGGTCTAGGGACCAGGAACCCGTTGATGTCGCTTCTTTTGTAGGTAAAGCCTCTCGGATCAGTCCTAGCCGAGAACAAGAGGCAAAGCCTCTCGGATCAGTCCTAACTCAGAGCAAGGCCAAGCCTCTTAGATCAATCCTAGCCGAGAGCAAGAAGCAAAGCCTCTCGGATCAGTCCTAGCCGAGAGCAAGAAGCAAAGCTTCTCGGATTAGTCCTAGCCGAGAGCAAGAAGCAAAGCCTCTCGGATCAGTCCTAGCCGAGAGTAAGAGGCAAAGCCTCTCGGATCAGTCCTAGCCGAAAGCAAGGCCAAACCTCTCGAATCAGTCCTAGCCAAGAGCAAGAAGCAAAGCCTCTCGGATCAGTCCTAGCCGAGAGCAAGAAGCAAAGCCTCTCGGATCAATCCTAGCCGAGAGCAAGGCAAAGCCTCTCGGATCAGTCCTAGCTGAGAACAAGGCAAAACCTCTCGGATTAGTCCTAGCCGAGAGCAAGAAGAAAGCCTCTCGGATCAGTCCTAGCCGAAAGCAAGAAGAAATCCTCTAGGATCAGTCCTAGCCGAGAGCGAGGCAAAGCCTCTCGGATCAATCCTAGCCGAGAGCAAGAAGAAAGGGGGTCGGATTTAACCCTCAGCTTTTACAGGTTTTTCAGGAGTTAGTCATTCCAAGAGACAAGGAGAAAACCCTAACGAAAAACAAGAAGGTAATGGGGGGTAAGATTTAACCCTCAAGTTTTGCAAGTTAGCAGGTTTTGAGAAGGAGACAAAGCTTGGGTTTCCTTAGAAATAGAATTCTCATTATTCAAGCAAGCTTCGGATAAGGGAATTGGGGGGTAACTGTTGGGGATAAATTCCATTCAACCCGATCGAAGGAGGAGATAGACATTTAGCAACTACTTCAGGGAAATCAGGTATCAGTTATCTCAGTAAATTGGGATAGGACTCTAATTACTCCAAGTATAGTTTGATCAGCAGTCCTATCCCTGGTGGAATTGGGATAGGACTTATGGTCCAATCAGATAAGAAGAATGATCATATCAGAAGTCTAAGAAGATATCAGATTAGAAGTCTAATAAAGGATCAGAGTCCAATTAGAACTCTGAAAGCAGTTTTAGATCGACAAGGAGCAGAAATTCTAATCCAACTTTGACTCCACCTCTTTGCCTATAAATAGGCTCATACCCCATGTATAAACTAAGACTCAATTTTTAGGCATAGAGGATTATTTTCTTACAGAAGCTAATTTAGGCATCAGAGAGGACCCCCGGAAAGGTCCCTTAGTTTTTGTTGTTTTGCAGAATTATTAAGAAGCGTGAAGAACATCAGAAAAACGTGCACATTCACATCATACCGGAAAATGTACGAACAAGTAAGAACATTGACATGGTGAAACGTGGATAGCAGTCTGAGAGAGTGTTTTGGCTTTCCAACCAGACACTCTATTGAGGACTTTGGCCTTTATGTCTTCAAAATGTTGCTTCTTCTTTCGGTTTAGGAATAGTGGCACACCCAAGTAATTGGCTTACTTGTTCTACCTAATCGAAGCCATACGCCAAAAAACTTAATCCCGGCGTTTATTGGACAAAAAACGCCTGTTGAATTAGAGGCTTTTTATTATTATTACTATTTTATGTTCTGGAGTGCTTATATTTTAACAGTTACTTTTTTGTGTTTTAGAGTGCTTATATTTTAGGAAAAATTGTGCCATCAGTCCAGTTAGTTAGCCTAAATTACAAATCACTCCCTTTGGTATCAAAATTAATTCAGAGATCCATTTGGTTAGCTTAATTTACAAATCACTCCCCTAAGTCAAATTCTGTTAAATTTTTTAACAAATTCTGTTAGCACCACGTCAACACCAACAAAATAGCGATACATGTCAATCATAATAAAAAATATATATAAATAAATAAAACTTCAAAAATTATAAAAAAAAAATTGAAAATAGAAAATGAACCGACAGCCACCTCTTTTGGGGTCGCCACCCCCAGAGGTAAGGGCCACCCCAAAATGCATCTAAGGGTACGGTGTATTTTGTGTTGAGTTCAAATGGTATCAAGGCATGAGTATAAGATTATTACTACAAAAAAAAAAAAAAAAGGCATTTATGGACGGTTTATAAAACCGTCTGTAAAAAATTTATTATGGACGGTTTGATTAAACCGTCCCTAAAATTCCAGATGGTTTTAACTAAACTGTCTAAAACTTTTCATTTCTAGACGGTTTTTATAAATTTACAGATGGTTTTTTCCAAAACCGTCTGTAATTGTTATTCCTAGAGAATTTTATGGACGGTTTTTACCAAACCATCCATAAAATTTAAGTTTAAGATGGTTTCAAAATATTTTTTCTCATGCCATGTCATCAATCCGCGTGATGCCTCCAAATTTCACCACATCCATCCAATTTTTTCCCCAGCCAAAATCACAACCGTCTGTTTCTTTTGCCAGCCAAAAACTTTCGCAACCAAACCAAAATAAATAAAAACGAGTATGGCCTGGCCAGAGGTAGCTAGATCGACAACAAGAAGTAATTTCACTCGTCCATTAGTGCTGCCATCGACAACAACGTCTCCGAGTTCTTCGAGGTCTACAGCTTGAGCAAGAGCATGTCCACTACAACCACCGGCCAAGAGAGACGAAGATGAGGAGGTCTGATCCGCCAAGAGAGACAAAGATGAGCGTGTCCACTACCACCACCGCTTCCAACCTCCAATCCGAGACCGCGCGCTGCCGGACAGACATCTATGACGATGACTCCCCGTCGTACCCCTCCGCTGAGCTTGAAATCGAACTGAGCCGCGAAGCCTCCAAAACTCGCTGCCATTGAAATCAAACGAAGCCTCTGGAACTGAGCCACGATGTCTCGACGCCGTCCTCTCCGTCGTCGACCCGGCCAAGCTTGATCTGTTGCAACAACGGCGGCATGGGGGGTTTGCTCAAGCCTCATAAAGAGAAAAACATAATTATCTTAACATTTATGGAAAAGACATAAATAATAATAAAAAAAATACAAAAAAATTAATTAATGATACTAATATATATTAAAAAAAAATACAAATATATATATATATATATATATATATATATATATATATATATATATGGGCAAACCGTCCAGAATTAAATCTAGATGATTTGCCCAAATCATCCAAAATTAATTTTGGACGATTTGGCCCAAACCATCCAGAAATCCATTTCGTGACTTTTTATTCCGGAAGGTTTTAAACCGTCCATAATAAACCATCTATAATTCTTTCCAGGCGGTTTTTTTCAATTTAAACAGTCCAAAATTTGTGTTTTTTTTTTTTTTGTAGTGTATATACATAGATCAACTTCTATCAGAACCTATTAATTTAGTGTTGAGTTCGTGGGTTTTAAAAGAAATTTACAACCCTAGTATGGGGTGACTCCTAGTAGTCAATAATATCAAGGTACTCATTTTCTTACTATTTTGTCACTCTTTGGCCTCTGATTCCCATCGCATTGCTTGGTTCACTAGCTCAAAATCCAACCCATATGACCCATGTAAAAGTTCATGGGCCCAATCTCACTCTTAAAATATGCCTTGGAAAGTAGGGGGAAAACTAAACACACTCCCTCACGTGTGGTACTATTGTCCAAACACGTGTGCACTGGAAGGGAAGGCCCAATCCTCTCTCTCAAGACACCTTGAGAGAGGAGAGGACACCATGGCTTATAAACTTCCCAAGACAAGCAAACCTTAGCGATGTATGGCACTTTAACACGCCCCCTCACGTGTGACAACTTTTGGCCAAATACATGTTCAACCGAAGGGAGGGAAAAGCCCATCATCGTAAGGAACTCACTCTGATACCATGTAAAAGTCCATGAGCCCAATCTCACTCTCAAAAGACACATTGAACGAGAAGGGGATACTATGACTTATAAAGTGTCTAGGTCAAGTTAATCTTGTCGATGTGGGACATGTCTCCTCACGTGTAGCAACTTTTGGTCAAACAAGTGTTCAACATACGGGAGGGAAATGCTCATCATCGCAAGAGACCCGCTCTAATACCATGTTAAAATCTATGAGCCCAATTCACTCTCAAAAGACGCCTTGGAAAGTAAGGGGAAAACTTAACAACCCATTTCCTTTCGAAGAACAAGTAAACAAGCAAGGCTGAATATCAATGTTAGTCTAAGTCATTAAGAAGATTAACAATGTTGGTTGATTTTTTTTTTTAATAGATTTTGAATTGTTGTTATCCTAATTTTGGGTTTTGGTGACCGTTCCAATGGAAGCCATGATTGTTCTTTGACATGTGAATTGTGAACTCTATATGGTACTTCTTATTAATTAGCATTTAATCACTGATGCTTCTGGATTTTGGCACAAAATTACACAAAAAATTTATGATCCCGGCTGGAGAAGGAAAATCTTGCAAGGGATTCAAGCAAAAATTTCAAAATGCTTAAAATGAGCTAATTACATAATGAAGAGCTTTCTTGTAGAGTACTTAAACAAGTATATCTAGCTTGAAACCACATATGATAATAACGAAAATTGCAATTGTTTCTTGGTTTATGAAATCAGCAAAATGGATTCTCTACAACATCAATGATTTGTTGCTGCTATGAACTAAAAGATTTGCTGTTGAATCAAAGCGCCAATAAGAACAACTGGCCAAAAAAGAAAGAACGAAAAGTTTTGTACATTTGAATTCATTTCAAGCTCCTCAACTTGGTTAAACATTACCCACTTAGAATGCTAATTAGCCAAAGTATTTAAGCCTTTCGATCTTCAAAACATTCCAGTGTAGTTTTAATGTTTTAGTCCCTGCAGTTATATTATAATGTAATATCGTTTAATTTGAGGTAATCCCGTTCTAATGTAAAAAAATTAATTGGATAATGGATGTAGGGTGGGTATTAGTTCAGTTCGGTTCAATGAAGTGGTTTTCTATTCGGTTAATCGACAAAGTTAGTTAAGTCGGTTAATTCATCGACTTCATTTCGACAAGCTATAATTTCAAAATTTTCGGTGAAAGCGGTAAAGTCGGTTAAAATCAGCTAAATTGGTTAATGAAACGACGTCGTTTTGATTTCAAAAAAAAAAAACAAAAAAAAAAGACAAAACGATCAAACGAAACCATATCGTTTCTATCCAAAGGGTTGGTTCAGTCGGTTAAGTTAACCGAGAAAAAAAAAATTATTAAAAATACCTATACCGACTACCGAACCGAACCGACTTTCGGAATAAAAATTTATACCTACTACCGAACCGAAATAAGTGAGTAGGCGGTCGATGTAACGCCCCGAATTTGAGCCTGAAAATTCGTAATTAGTGCCACATGCGGCACATATACATCAAAATTAGTGCCACATGCGGCACATAAGCATATAACATAAAACATGTCGAACATGACATTGTTATAAATATTTACATGCCATAAAACAAAATACATATAAGCGCAACTAGTAAATTCTAAGCTAGCACATGATAGTTCGTTGATGGTTTCAAAAACCATCAAAACTGGCATATGGGTCCATGCCTTCATTCTCCAGATCTGCATCAGTAACTATGCAAATATGACGTTATCATATTTACATAGACAAACAAGTGAGTCATCCATTTTCATAACTAAGTTACCATCAGATTAATAACAATTCATAAATAATATAAATGCAAGAGTTGTATGAATATGCATCGTAGTAACCATTTAGTTTGTGTTTTATGATCATCTTTCTTCAGCCTCTCGTTCTTAGGTTATCTGAACCCGTTCACGTCCTTTGCCTCACACTTAAAGTCTTACTTGTTTGCACTGGAATCCTACCGGTCCCAGCATTAGTTATAAATTAGGCCTTCGGATACCCCTGGGTCACTATGAACCCCCTGGATCCACTGACTAGCCTTCCTTCCCCTTGCTACTACATCAGCTTGTTGATGGCTATCTCATCAGCCGTTAAATTAATTGGACACAACATGCAATGCATGAACAACCACATGCAATAAACACACACCAAACAGTCCTAATGAAACATAGAATCATTCCTCAGTAAGTACATCCATACTTACTCTCCTTGGTGTAGTTTCTTAGCTCCTTTTCTGTAACAAATATATACAAAGAAGATGATATATACATCAGTCATTTTTCCAATATTAAAAATGTGTATATTTTTACATCACTTTACTCATCGTTTTTAGTTATCAATTAAAAGGTAATTACTTCAACATGAATCCTAACAGGATAATATTTTTATGTAAAGGGATAGGGAAATTAGCGGCATAGCCACTTTGTAGGAATACAATAAATGATAAAATAAATATACAAAGGAATAGGAAAATTAGCGGCATAGCCACTTTGTAGGAAAACAATAAATTATAAAATAAATACGGGGATTAAACCACTCCGTAGTAAGGCAATAAATGATAAAATAAATACGGGGGATTAAACCACTCTGTAGTAATAAATACAAATGAAATCAAATAGTAAGGAAGAGGTGTCAAGTTTTACTCACCAATTTCATTTGGAGAGAAAAATAACTTCAAGAACACCAAAGTGGTTGTGTGGTAGAAGGAGAGAAAAAGGGAGAGAAAACCAAAGCACAAAGCTTTCAAAGAAGTTGTCTAGGATTTGTGTGGAAAACAAGGAGCCTTGCATGCTTATTTATAGGAGGAAGGTAGAGGTATTTAGGTCCAAAATTTAATAAAAGAATTAGCTTATTGGATAATGTCTTGTAAATTTGGAATTTAGAATTTTCGTCCAACTAGAGGGCAGCCTACTCCGAGAATTATTTCAATGGTCAAACCTACTCCGATTGACGTGAAATGTTGAGGGTAGATAGAGGACTTCATGACAAACATTTTCTCTTTTGGTTCGTCTCATTTTGAGTTCGTTTTGACGTAGTTTTGGTCAATTCAAAGTTTCTGTCTATAAAGCCAAAATATCTTTTATCCACTTTCTGCGTTCACACTTGCTTTATTGATTTTTCCTCCTTTTCATGATTACTTGAGATATCTTATCATTTCATCATTACTCTTGTTTTTTATACATAAATGTTTCTAGAAGCACGGGGATATTATTCTTGACAGTTTTTCGTTTTAATATTGACAGTTGGGTTCTTTAGGCTCGGGTCAAAAAGTCAACTAGTGGACTTTTTTACTAACTTTTTCCATATGGTAGATCTTTCTTTTGTAAGCACAACGGTTTTTGAATTATCTAAATCTGAGTTCGTTTGACCTATTTTCAGTTCAATCAAAGTTTAAAGCTTAAATGTAACTTTTAAGTTTTTAAGGGTTTTTAGGTTTTGATCTTTTAATTTTTTTTCAAAAAAACTTTAGATTTGCTTGTAAAAACATGTGGATATTGTTTCCTCAACAATATCAATGATTTCTTTAAGAGTTGAAATTACTGGGCGTTACAGTCGATGGCAGTTCGGTGGCAGTCGGTAGGCGATAGTCGGGTATTTTGCCCATGCTTAAATGGATGGGTGAGTTCGGAAGTCTTGAATATTTCCATTTTATGGGGAAATATATCAAAAATATTTTTCTTTTATGAAAATAATCCAATGTCATATTGTGGCATACGAGTCATAGTTTTTGATACTTGATAACTTATGCATTATAACACCTTAGTTTCAAAACACTCAAAATCATTACATATGAGAGCGAAATTCCTGAAAGAATTAAGCTTTTAATTATCAAAGATCATATGTGCTGGCCCAAGCCTAATTACAACTGCTAGGTTGGAATTCCTTGCAGACGCTCCAACAAGTGTGAGTCACCGAGCTTGTATATTTGATATCGTTCTCCTTTAATCCTATACTTGAGACGGATAGTACTTACCTTCTTCACTTTCCAATAATCTTCGCCTCCATTTGGCTGCATGCGTAGCACAAACTCTCCTTGCATTTCATAGAAGTCGATAATCTTTAGCCTTTCCAAATGCTGGATTCGAGAGGGTAGCTCCTTCATCTGAGGGCATGGCCCAATCTCTAGTTGCTCAAGACCGGGCAATGATCCTCTGTATATTTTCACCATCTTTAATTTTTTCATCTCTCTGAGTGTGAGCCTCTTGAGTTTTTGAAAACCGCCTTCCTCAAAATGCAGTTGCTCCCCCTGAAACACATGCTTGAAGGAAAGGGTAATTAGATTCGGCAAAGCCTGAACACATGGCAATGGATCTTCCTCTAATGCTGAGAAAAATAAGATTAGTGAAACAACATTTTGAAGCTCTGGAATCCAGTTGGGCAACTTCTCCAACCGCCCCCTTAGATAGATGTGCTCTAGAAATTGAGGTGGTGAAGAAATTGATTGTAAGTATATAATCTCATCTTCACTGATTGAGCCTACAACGAAAATTTTAAGGTGGACCATATTTTGTATGGAGGTACACAAAGCCCTTCCACTTTTTGCAGTGATATTTGAAATGGCCAACATCCTCAACTGACTTAACTTTTCGAGCTCTTCATATAAACCAACCCCTAGATGATTTGCCTTAATAAATGATAGCATCTGCAAGTCATTTAAACATCCAATGCCTTCATGTATTTTTACTCCTCGCACTGAATAAAAGCTGCTTTTAATTTCAAAGTCATGAGAATGAGCCAAATATGCCTTAGCTTATAAAGCTTAAATATCTCAACTGGTAACTCTCACACTGTGGTTTCCATGACATTTAGTGTCTGTAGGTTCAGTAGCCTACCCACCGACTTTGGAAGTATCTTCACTTTTGTTCTCCTCAAACTTAAGTGCTTCAAGTGGAATAAATTACCCACTTCTTGAGGAAGATAATCAATAGGAGCATCTTCGAAATCCAACACTCTCAAAAGCTTGAACTTTTTGAACAATTTAACTATGAAAGACCTAGGCATTTCATTAATGTTGAAGAGAAAAATAGAACGAACCCGAGTGTACTCACTTGTCTCAAAAAGAATTTCTCTAGCATCGTGGATTGATAGGCCCCGACTTTTTCCATGGAAAGTTGTGTCACCTGCTTCCAGGACTTGACAGAAATTCAACTCTCTAGCCTTTCATATTATGATTTCATGCAGTAGATCATAGATTCGGTACTTTCTCCTCAACTCATAATCAAGCTCCCATATGAAACTTGAACCAAGTTTCTGTGGACAAGCTCCACTAAATATTCTTCTGCTACCTCTTCCAATGGTTTGCCCTTCTTTCTTTTTATAAAGCCCTCATCTATCCATAATCGAAACAGTCTTAAATCAGTAATTGAATAGTCCTCCGGAAAAAGACCAAAGTACAAGAAGCAAGACTTGAGGTAGTAAGGCAGATCATGATAACTGAGAGAGAGAATTTTTGTGACGCTTGAAAGGTGGGGATTACATTCTAGCTCATAGTTGAGGCTATCAATCAACTTTTGCCATTCTAATGGCACCTTCTCCTTTGTTGACAAAAGACCACCTATGGAAACAATTGCAAGTGGTAGGCCTTCACATTTTTTGACAATGTCCATCGATTGTCTCACCAACTCTTTGGGACAACACCCCTGAAACTCGTTCTGGAATGCCTTTCTGCAAAACAATTCCCAAGCCTCGTCTTGAGATAGAGGTTGTAGCTTGTAGACCTTATTGGATAAAGATTCTTTACAAGAAACACTAACGAGATCATTGCGTGTTGTGATGATAATCCTACAGCTTTTGTCATTGCATGGTAAAGCATGTTTCACAAATTCCCAAAAACTCTATCTTCCAGACATCATCAAAAACCACAACATACCTCTTTTGCTGTAAATATTTCCTCAGCTGGCTAATTAGTGTGATCTCGTCCATCATGTCTATTTGCCCTAGAGCCGTTTCTCTTGCCTGGTAGATTTGCTTTGTCATGGACATGAGTATCTTCTGCATGTTGTATGACTGAGACACAGTTATCCAAACACGGCAGTCAAAATGTCCCTTCACTGATTCATTCTCATATACTTTCTTGGTAAGAGTTGTCTTACCAATTCCGCCCATGCCTACCACTGAAATCACAGAGCATTTAGATGCTCCCCCCACCAACTAGTTTATTAGTTCATCCCTCGTAGACTCAATACCCACAACATCATCTTCCTCAATGAAAAGTGAACCCACTCGAGAGTCATGCCATGTAACATTTGTTGCATTGCTACTTGATCCTTGCTCTGAGGAACTAAAACCATATCTCTCACTTCATTCCTTGATTTCAGGGATTGATATTTTGATATCTTGAATCTTGGTAGCTATGTCATGACGTGGTTTTAGTTTTTTCAATAAGCGACAAGTTTTATGGAGGAAAGCAATAAAACTTTGCTGATGACGACGTTGTGCCATGAGAAGTACATATTTATCTATTACATCTTCTATATGATAGGCTACTTCTCTCACTTGTTTCACCCACGTTTTGAAACCATCTTGGAGGTCTCCTTTATCTGCATCTTTGAGAAAACACTGGATGCTCTCAAATTCATCTCTAATGTCCACAACTTCCCGGTGGACACCTCTTAGCAGTTTTGATTCATGAACGATTAATTGAACCAGCTCGTTGATGACAAGGGTCACAACGGTTTCTGTCATGGTTTCCTCTCTGGTCTTCACCTAGTGAATGATATTGTCACAATTAGAAAAGAATTTGGGTTGAGTGTCATGCCCAAGGCACGACATGACGCCCACTAAGAACTGATATATTTTTAAAAAAATAATAATAATTGAAATATCATTAAAAAGCGAAAGGACAACCGAGGTACACAAGAACTATATAAGAGAACTATCAAGTTAGAAGGAAAAAATAAATAAATAAAATCCTAAAAACTTAGCAAATTAGGAAAGATAAACGCAGCTTTTCAAAGGTAAACAATATTGAAGAACAAAGACTATTTTACTAAGAACTGATATTAAATCTAATTGAAACTTTTGTTTACAATTCTATTTCATCCCAATCTATACTAGCAAATTACTTATAAAACGTCAATTAGAGATCTATAAATAATCCAACAAAACTTAATAAAAAAAATACATTTTATGTTAAAGTACTCCATAACTACAAAAACACAACAAATCAAAAATCTCAATTCGTCTCTAAGATAAATTCTCCTAGCAACATAATATGGTCCAATATACTTAAGAACTACATAATCCAAGTCTCATCATCCAACATACAAATAACTAATATAATGACATATTTATTGAAACCTCTACTTCTAACCAAACTCCAACAATTCCCATATGTAATATCATGTAATGCATTTACCAATTGCATGTAATTTTCTCAAAGCACAAGTAAAAGAAAATATCCAGCAATATAAAAATAATTTTTCTTTCATGCACAAAATCTAGAATCACAATTAAACAAGAAAAAGTAATATTTTTCAAATTCCATTAGCTAAGCTACATGCCTCGCTCGCTAACAAACCTAGTCGGTCCCCGAAATTTGCAACAACAACGCACTCAACGCCAAAACAATTTATAGCAATTCGTCAAAGCTTGAAAAACAACTATTTAGTCTAATAAACTAAATCTCAAATAAGAAAAACCAATACTATGAGTGACAGTAATAGCACAACAATAAATATGCCCTGATTCATTAAGCCTAAACCTCATTTCTACAACCAAACTTTTTACTTGGCAGCCCTTAAAACTAAGACAGGACAGCTTTGGAATTTCCTCCAAATTCTTCCAAACATCCTATTAGTGCACATACATAGCTGTCGAATTCTTCCCTATCCTTCACCAAATGCTTGATATCAGTACCTCAATTTCTTCTACTAACCTGCTAGGCTACTAATAGTGTCGTAAATATGCTTGATATTAGTACCAGATCCTAGATTTCATGCATGCCCATCAAACCCCCATAAACTTTTATAGTTTTGTATTTGAAAGGAACTCCCAAATGCACGATGCTGCTTTAATTTCAGTAAACTACAAATGCCGTTAACCCACCAGAAAAACTACATGACTATGTTTCAGCGGACAGCCCGCCACATTTGGTCTGTGCTTTTTGACAGGCATCCCAATTCTAGGGTAAAGACAACCATATATTGTCATGTATACATGCATTGTGTTGCACAGGAAATAAACAGTTGTCAAATCATGATATGCACAAGCAAGGTCATGATACTCAAGCCAAATAGCAACAATAATATTGCCAAACCTCCTTAGCCTGCGTCAAGAGTTAGCGTTCAAATAGAAGAAATAATCTTACAGCAGATTCTGCAAAAAGCGTCAGAAACACCAGCATCTACATTTAGTTCTTCAGAATCCAAAGAAACATCAGAAACTCCTACTCCATTCAGTTCTACAAAGCCCAGAGAAGCATCACCTCCCAGCTCCCCTCATTTTAAGAATCACTTTGACCATTTTATTCAACTATTTTTCGTTCTTCTTTCACAAATATCATATTTCCTTCTTCCAACTACTTCTCATAAACGCAAACACCCACGATCTAAATCTTCCCTTTTGAAGCAAACTGAATGAAAACAAGAACATCCACAAACCAATAACAGAAAACCCACATAAAAATCTAATATTTAAACCAAAAGAAGAGAATACCCAAAAAGAAGTCACGTTAAAAAGAAAAACTATGCCCACAAAGAACATTGCAGAAGCTAGGGGAATTTGAAGCTTTTACCTTGAATTACGTTGGGTATGGCTGCATTTTATGGGTGATTCAACTAGATTTTGTAGTTGTTCAAATAAAGTAGTTCTCCTTGGAAAATTTTTCCCTTTTGACCATTTCTTAATACCTCTCACTCTTAGGGTCCGTTTGGGTTTGCGATTTCAAAAAATGCGATTTAAAATTACGATTTTAAAATGTGCGATTTGAAAAAAGTGATTTTCAAAAACACAGTTAAGCATTTGGCAAAATCGCAGTTTAGCATTTAAAATCGCAAATTAGCCTTTAAAATTCTGCGTTTTCAAAAAAGCACCATCTTACTTGCGATTTGAAAAGCAGAATTTTTGCGTTTTCAAATCGCAGTTTTTAAAAATGCAGTTCCCAAACGATTTATGTTCTACGATTTGGTTTAAAATCGCACTTATTGTCTACAAAATCGCAATCCCAAACGCACCCTCAGTGTAGCTGCAGCCTGCGGTCCAGGACATCCATTCGAGAGCAACTTCTGTCCAGTCAGGGCAAAAAACAAGGGTTTTATGCCTTCCAATCAGAAGTCGACACGTCAGCTAAAAAAAAAATTGAAATTCAGCTGAAATACCAGATTCCTCTCACAACTCCTCATTTGTGCCCCAAATCGATCAGACTTCTCCGCCCAATCTGCACCATCACCGCCCCAAATCAGCAGCCCCACCTTGGCATTGCCCAGGCCGGACGCTACCGCCACTGCCCGGACTTGACCATGACTCCAACGCCCAGGCTGAACGCTGCTACTCCGACGGTTGAGCCACTGCTCCACTGGTAAGTCTCTGAGTCTCAGTCTTTCTCTTCCCTGCCTATCACAACTGATTCCATGTAGCTTCAAGAAAATTGATAAATGACTGGTGGAGTGAAACGGGGGAGAAGACATGTTGGCTTTGTGATTTAGTAGCTATTTTCTATTGTACAACAAACACTAGATGATATATGTTTAGAAGATAAAATCTGTTCAAAATCTCCTGTATTCTATTTGTGATTCTGGAGGTTCACTAGGCCTTATATAGGATTCTATAATTCGGTCTATCCCAATAAACCTATGATTCCAAACATGGATTGACTATGAATTCAGGTTTGGATTATGCATAGTAGCCTGCAAAGCTCATAGAAATTCTGTTAAGTACGGGACAGTAATAGACTGGTGGATTGATCTGAACCAGTATTTTAGTTTGGCCGAGTGTCTTTCAATGCAGACCGACTCACCATTTTGCCTCCATGAAGAAAAAATTGGGTTGGGTTTCAATTTAAAGCTGGTCAAACATCTTGTCTGTTCCTTGTTTTGGGTAATGTTATTTCTGTAAACCCATTATATGTGGTTGTTGGTTTTTTCTTGCTGGAAAAAAATTGTTGGATGTGATGCTAGAACATGACATGAAAATGAATTTCTTTTCTGGCTATCAAATTTAAACTCCTAAAACCAAGTTCTATAAAGTGAATGATAATGTTGGTGCCATCCTTAATAAAACTTTCAACTATGCCTACATGGAACGTGAGAATTTGTTAGTTATTTAGCCACTTAAATATCTGAAAAGTTTTTCCATTATCTAATTTTCGTTATTTGTGAATGATTTACAATGCTCTTTGCCAACAATGGAGTATCCCTCTGCAATTGCATTTGCAATGTCCGAAGATCTTGTATGTTCGTCTACTACAATTGATATAGGTGCAGCAAACATCAACGCCTATGAAAATCCTTGAAGTTGATAATCTTTGTGTGGTGGCTAATCAGCACAATAGGTAAATTAGATTTGTTTTTTTTTCTGGTAGAAGCCTATTTACTGTTCAGAAAAAAAAAAAAAATTTGTTTTTTTCTCTCCCACTCCCCCTTTGTCGCTCTCTTCCTCCACCCAAACAAAACCAAAAAATAGAGCTTCCACTCCGGAACACCACCGCCAAGCGCCGCTTTGAACAAGTCCCAAAAAAAAAAAAAAAAAAAAAACCAAAGTCACACAAACCCATCTCAGATTCAGCCAAGAAAAACACCAAAAACCCAGAACCTGAACAAAGGGTACAATAGATATTTTAAAAAATCACATTGAAACGTATTGCGATCAGTGAAATCCACTAACCCCACTAACCTAGAACCTCAATGCCAAAACCACTCTCTCTTATTCTATCGCTCTAACATAAATCTATGGCCAAGAAAAGAACTTATATAAATTTTGGGTGTAAGTCATTCTTGAAAACTGGCTTGCAAGAAAAAGGTGATCAACAGCTTATATACACATGATTAAGATTAGGCTTAAAACCCATATGGGACAGAAGTACCATAACATGTACTAATTGATAGCATTGTCTTGACTAATTGAAAATTTAGCTGAACCAGTAAGAATGCGTTTTTGGGATTGTGATTTTACAAGAATAATCTGCGATTTTAAAAGAAATCGCAAAATGTGGGGCATTTGGGATTGCGATTTAAAATCGCATTTTCTAAAATCGTGGAAAAATCTGCGATTTTTGGCAATAGGCTAGGGGGTGCTTAATTGAAAAAACGCGAATTTAAACTAAAATCATGATTTTGTAAAGCAAATATTTGGCATGACAGTTACCAAATTGTCAAGCACTAAGGAAAAAAGTTTCAAGAATACCCATCTAAAATATGTCAAAATGTTGTTTTTTCCTTTTTTCTTGTTCTTCTATCTGTCTCTCTACTCTTTCTCACCGGCGTTGGACTGCTCCTGACTGCCGTTCTCCACTGCAACTAGTCTCCAAATCTCAGGTAAGCATCTCACCTTATTTCTAGAGCACGATTCTCTTCTTCTATGATTGGTGATACTACTTTTGCAAACTCTCTAAGAGAATTTATGCTTTTGCAAAGTTTTGCACTTTCTTGCATGTTTATGTGGTTTTGTATGAATAGATGAAAAAAAGGGCTTTGATAAACTAGTTCAGAGCAATACATTGGGAAAGAATGGTAGAAGGGTAGGCCTAATGTAGATGTGCTTTGATATGCGTATATGTTGGAAAAGAAAGGGGAAAAAGCAAGTAAAATGCGCTTTGTTATATGTGTGTTTTGTGTTAGATATGTTGTGAAGGTTTAATCTTGAATAGACAGCATATCAGTGAACATTTAAAAACTACACTATCTTAATTTAAATTCACAGGCATTATTGCAGTGCATAATGATCGATCAACGTAGGTAGACCGATCAATGTAGTTTGAACCAGTCTAAATGTTGTTAATGTTTCCAAGTGTTTTTAGATGGGGTAATGGATTTTTTTTACATCACATTAGTGCACATTAACTCTACACCAAGACACATATGGCGTGAGACTTATACATGTGAGTCTCACATGAACGAGTCTCACACTCAATATATCTTCGTTTAACACATCCCCATGCATGAAGCCGTAGTTTATATTTTTCTATTCTATAATGATGTTCTTAGTTTGGCGCTGAAAAAGAAAAAGGCTCAACTAAATAAGGAGCTTGTTTGGCAAGTAAGGGAAAATTCTCCCATTTTATTTTTACTTTTTCCAATAACAATCAACTTCAAAACATTTTAACTTTATATTACATCAATAATTTTTTATTACTATTTAAATAAAAAAAAATTCACTACAATTCAAATTCTTTTCACTTTAACATACAAATTCATTTTACTTTATATCACATCTATCACTTCTTACTACTACCCAAAAAAAATTCAACTCACACTCACTTGCCAAATATACCCAAGGTCAAATTCCCATTTGGGATTTGAGGTGGCAGAGATGTATCTCAAAAAAAAAAAAAAAAAAATCCCTTCTAGATAGGCTGATAAATAAAAGATGGGAGAGTGCAAATGTGGGATTTTGATCCAAATCAGAAACAAAAAAGCTCACCAAAACAGATCAAACACGCCAAGAGATGTGATTGAACACTCGTTATTCTTAAGACAATATAGGACACTATCTTTTTCTCCTAGTAGCGAAGATAATGTTGAAGCCTTAACATCTTTCCAAATATTTAATTTTGTACGCTTAATCATGTATATTTAACATTCTTTTTTTTTTTTTTCCGACCACAAATATATAAAGACATATCTTCCTTATCTTTGTGACCATAAATTGGTTGCCCAATCGATGACTCGGTTTTCGCTTTGATTTTTACTTTTGGAACATTAATACACTCCATTTGTTAATTAATTAACCAATTATTGCAAATTGAAGAGGTTCTCTAAAAAAAACAAAAAAACAAAACGAGAGAGAGAGAATAGAATGCTGCCTACTATCCCAAAATAGCCCAATCTATTGTAACAGTTACTGTATCCATGTGGCCATATAGCAACGTGTCTTCTAAAACGTGTTGCTATATGTAGGAGAAAAGTCGATGTAAGTATTTGGTCACGTGTAATTTGTACACGTGGCTAAAATATTCATTTTTTTTTTTAAGAATTTATTTTTTTTATTTTTTTATTAAATTTAAAATTTTAGCCATGTATTTTATAAGCCACGTTGCCAATTGGCCACGTGACAAATAATACACGTTGCTATTTGTTATTTGGAGGGAAGGAATGCAAGCAGGAGATTTAAGTTTTCTTCCCTTTTGTTTTTTTTTTTTTATAAATTTTAAGTTTTCTTTTTAAAAGTCGTGCCTGCCTTTCAACTCTCCCTCTCTCTCTCTCAACGTGAACGAGTATCACATGTTGCCCTTTATTTTTTTCTTTTTTCTTTTTTTTCTTACGTATCTCTCTTTCTCTCTCTCAATATTGAAATAAAAAAAAAAAAAAAAAAACTCTCTTTCAACTCTCTCTTCTTCTTCCTCGTCTCTCTCTGTCTCACTATCTTGTCTGTTTGTTTGTTTTTTTTTTTTTGTTTTGTTTCAGAAGGTGACGACTCACCCACCGGCCTGACAACTCGGTCGCCACCACCCGAAGAAGGTCGTTTGCGTCGTCGGTGACGAAGATTTAGGCGTTGAGCTCCACTCCAAACCCGATCTCACAGGTGACCCATGGAAGATCGGGTCCGATCTTCTACTTTTTCTTCCTTTTTGAAAAAGGCCAAAAACAAAATATTTTTTAATATTATTATTAAATAATAATATATACTAAACATTGCCAATGAGATGTTCATCCATTCTTAAACAATTATTTATGAACTTTCAATTTTGATTTGATTATAATCAATTACAATTAAATTGTACAATCTCATATATTCTCCTATCATACTCGATCATAATTATACGGAGGCTATATTCTCTAACATAGACCGCTCCATCCGTAGAATTTGGATCTATAATTCTCCCACAATCTATATTTTTCTCTTTCAAAAGCTTATTCTTCAAATTATCAAAAACGTCATGAAGAAAGATTCTAGGATCCAATTATTTGATAGAGAAAACACATGCATTTTGGAACACTTTCACCAAAATTTCTTTTGAAGACCTAAAATCACTTCCGGCCACCAATGCCAACAAACGATCAACTCGATCTCGATGTTTTGTATATATATATATGAGTAATGATTCACTACCACCTAAATATACAACTTTTCACCACCTTGCATATATGGCAAGGTGGTCCCTCACCTTAATTTATTTTTAAAAAATAATAAAACTCAAAAAGTAGTGGGGGACCACCTTGCCACATAGGCAAGGTGGTGAAAAGTTGTATCTTTAGGTGGCATTGAATCATTACTCTATATATATATATATATATGCAACTGACATTGGGTACGTAACCTTAACAGTTAACACGTATGCATGATAAACTGATCGACATGCAACATTATTTATCATGTCGTCCTGTCCGTACATTGTCAACCATATTTAATGAGTTTATCACACGTGTGATAATTAAACTCATGAAATATGGTTGCTAACATGAAGAACATTCAGAATTCTCAGCTCGATCAAAAACATCTTGGACTCACATTAATTTCCTCTCTGAAATATGGTTGCTAGCTAAAAAGAGTTATGCTCTTCCAAATTAATGAAGAAATATTGTTCCTATTAATTAGTCCATCTCATGTAAAGCTTACTTTTCTTTTTACCTAGTTGCAGGGGTGGAGTCAACTTTTAGACTTTGGGAGGGGGGGCAAATTGAAAATAAAAAATTTGAGGGGGCTAAAACTAAAAAAAGAAAAAAAGAAAAAAAGAAAAAAGAAAAATTAGGGGTGAAACTTAATTTTTTTTGGGAAATGCTTGGGGCTTGGGGGCCATGTACCCCCTAAGCCTTCACTTAGCTATACTCCTGCCTACGTGATCTTATGCATGGGCTGGTTTGTGATTCCAAGACAACTTAATTAATAAAGGTCATCTATAATTAAACATAATTAGAGATAGTTAATGCATATAATTAAAAGAGGTCATGTTACATTAAAATTATAAAGTTTTATTTTATATTGTTCTATATGGCATATGTTATAAATTAATCTTTAATTTATGAAATCAAGTATTTTCTATAATCTTTTTTAGAGGGCTTGATCTAATCTTTATTAAGCTTACTAGGCTTAATGACATGGTTTCTAAATTTAGACTTAAAACCTTAGTTAAAATTATCTGAGTACAAACACGAGGGAGTTACATTGATGGTGTATGCCTATACGGGTGAAAATTGAAATGGTGTATCCTTTTCAAATCCAAGTGACAGAAAGTATTGACCATTCTAGAAGTAATGAGGCGTGGAAATGGGAAAGAGCAATTTTGCTGGTCCTAAATGGAGGTGTAGGCTGTAGCAGGGCAGCGTAAATGAATGAAAATGATGGAAGACTGCTGGCGTGCACTACATCTGACGAATCTCGTTTCCCATTATACGTGGCCAAGCAGATTTTAGTTCCAGTGGACTGGGTCGTGCATTTTCAAAAGGCTGGATCTTGCTGCCTATCCGACTGACTAAGTGGGCCTGCTGGAATTAAATTTAGTGGGACTTTTTTTTGGTGCTAATACATTGGTCTTTTACTTTGTCATCAAATCTTGCGGGCAAGGTGTTTTTAAGGAGAGGGAAATGCAAGGGATATAAGATATTAGGCCTTTAATAGGTTAATGAGCCTTTTATCTAATGGATTTTTTCTTGTAAATAAGTTAGTTTTGCTGGCCTATGCTAGTTTTTTGACGTAATTGGAATATTCTAGAAGGGATCTAGTGAACAGGAAAAAATGGGATATTTTAAAAGGGATAGAATGAGCTGTACATTATGTTAGAATATTGTCTAACATAATGGGTTATTTAAGAGAAGATGTAGCGGGTAGAAGAGGGAAAGAAAGAAAGAAGAATATTGTAGTTGGCTGTTTCTTGAAGAATTTAGGCCTCAAAAACTAGAAGTGTCTGGGAGAGTTTAGACCTCTCAAAGTGCCTAGAAGAGATTGGGCATCTCAAAGTGCCCGTAGCTATTAATAAATTTTTTTTTTTTTTTTGAAAAGATCTTGTAATTTTATAAATCAAGGAACAATAAATTCAGAAAACACAACTACCAGAATAAAAGGCGGAAAAGAGTCGAACCACACTTGATTCAACTGATGTGATACAGTCAATTTTGCTAAAAAGTGTGCTGCAAAATTACCTTCTTTACGAACATGCCCTACAGTAAAGGACAAAAATTGCTTCATGATGCCACGGGTTTCAACCAAATAATTCCCATACTTACCCTCGTCATCCTCCTCCTTGCCCAAAGCCATTAATATTATAATATTCATTGCATCTCCCTCTAACCATACTGAAGATAAACCCAGCCGCCGGCCGAAAGAAGCTGCTTGTCATGCCCTGAAAGCTTCCGTTATTGCCGCATCCGACATATACCTCTGAGTAAAACATTTGGACGCCACAACCTTTCCACTGGAATCCCGAGCAACAATGCCAACACCCACCAACGTGACCGCTTATTCACGGCAATGTCCCAATTTTTAACTTGATTACCCCATCAGGAGGTGTGCACCATTAAATTGGACCCGTATGAAGATTGTTTTGAGCCAATGGAGATATTGGCACATCATGAAGCTGGCTCTGAATAGCAACCAGAGCATCCGAACGAGCTGCAGGCCAGTACCAATTCGCTTCTTTAATAATAGCAAGAAGTCTAGAGTTAAGGGGAAAGCCAGAATCATAGATCAGTCTGTAACCATATCTGTCTAAGAGATAACCTTCTGGATGCCACTGATCAAGCCATAGAAACACCTTTCTTCCATCCCCAACCTTAAACCTGATGTGCTGCTTTGCAAGGTCTCGAAGCTTGAGAATTTTCTTCCAGCTCCAAGAGCAAGAAGTCAGGATAGGAACCTGCCAGAAGCTTCTACCTTTCAACCAATTTGCTTCAGTTCAGGCCACCCACAAGGAACCTTCTAACCCTCTTTTCTCATTTAGCTTATGCACGAACCGTATACGCTATTGTTTGAGCTAGCTGTGCAGGGTGAGAATTTACTTCTTTCTACTCATTAGAGACATGGATTAGAGCTTAGAATAGAATAACTATTCCATTATTTGGTTCCTTTATTATTTCCCATGCTTAATAGTTATTAATTCACAATGAGAAATAGATATTCCTTCTAAAGAAAAGAAAGGAATAACTATTCTTTTTTGATGGGAATAGCACACGAATTAATATTCACACAAAAGCCATTCATTGAGAAAACAGTCACTCTCGTTATTGAACAGTAATGCCTTCTAATACTCATTTTCTTACTACTTTGTCACTCTATGGCCTCTAATTCCCACCACTTTTCTAGGTCACTAGCTCAAAATCCAACCCACATGACCCATTTATTTTCCAAGAACAAGTAAACAAGCAAGGCTGAATAACAATGTTGGTCTAAGTCATTAAGAAGATTAACAATGTTGGTTGAAATTTTATTTTATTTATTCATTTATTTTTTCTTGATTCTGAATTAATTGTTGGTATCCTAATTTTGGGTTTCGGTGACCGTTACAATGGAAGCCATGATTTTTCTTTGACATGTGAATTGTGAACTCGATTTGGTACTTCTTATTACCATTTAATCACTGATGCTTCTGGATTTTGGCACAAAATTGCAAAAAAAATTTATGATCCCAGCTGGAGAAAGAAGGAAAAATTTTGCACATTAGAATTCATTTCAAGCTCCTCAACTTGGTTAAACATTACCCACTCAGAATGCTAATTAGCCAAAGTCTTCAAGCCTTTCGATCTTCAAAACATTTCAGTGTAGTTTTAATGTCTTAGTCCCGTTTCTACTTTTTAATATACAAAATTTAATTGGATAATGGATGGGTGGAATTTATGGGGAAATATATCAAAAATATTACTCTATAATCAGACCCGTGACATGCTGGCACAAGCCCAATTACAACCGCTACATTGGGACTCACTGGCCAATTCAAGTCTTGTTAACCATGAAAATTTGGTTAGTTAACCACAATGTGAATAATTTTATCATCACATATAACCGAACTACAAATTTTTCATGCAGTGAGCTTTTCCCAAGTATTATACATATTCAGTTTTCTTTTTCCATATTCGTATGATGCTTTAGAGAATGCGTTGGAAATTTCACTGAGTACAAGTCTAGCTGCAGTCAGGAAGTCGGGATTACTCTCGAATGGAGGACTAGCGCATCCTTATGGAGGACTAGTTGTCCCAAATGTCTTATGCCTTTTAAAACTCTCAATTTCACACCCCGAACTTCTAATTTGATGCAATATTCCCCTCCGTTAGGGTTAAGCATTAAATCAGGTAGCAATAAAGATAAAATAACCTTTATGCACTGAAACTTTTATAAAATTTCAAATTTACCCTTAATTTCGAATTAAAAAATTTAAATTAAATACCGTTTTGCCCTCTCAGTTTTAACAACTTTATTCCAAGCCAAGGGAACCATATAGTGTTTCTTTGAATCTTGAAAACTCCACCAAAACTTCCATAAGATAGAGTCAATATGATTGGAAAGAGATTTGGCAGTAAGAACATTGACATGGTGAAACTTGGAAGGGAAGAAGCTTCTAATTTGATCAAGGTGGATCTTGTGGTTGATGACTTGTATTTCACAAGTCTTAAACTTGGCCGCTTTATATATTGAAGCCATTCGGTTATCTTGTCGAAGTGTGCAATCCAGCAACTTCGTAACACAGAAAAATATAGAAAGAGGCAGTAATTTTTCATTTGGGAGTCTCACTTGTATTTTCAAGGTGTTGGAGTGTCGAACGGCATCAAGGGAATTTAGAGAAATTTCTCTATTGTCATTAATTTGCTTTTGCTTGAGAGTGAGATTTGCGTATATTGGGGCTTTTGGGTTTGAGTGATTTTTTTTTGTATTACTCTTTGTACTCCACATTTTGTTAGTAAATATTCTCCGGGTTGTCTTTGCCGGTGGATGTAAGTTTATTAAACCAAACCACTTAAATCTTGGTGTTTTGTGTGATTGTGTTATTTTCTATTATGCTATTATCTACTTTTTTGTTAATCCTTAAAATTAATTTTGTCACAACAGTCTAGCAGCCGGAGAGATTGTTTTGGCTTTCCAACCGAACACTCTATTAACTTATTAAGGACTTTGGCCTTTATGTCTTCAAAAGCTGGCTTCTTCATTTGGTTAATGAATAGTGGCAGACCTAAGTAATTGGCATTATATAGGCTGCATTCTTCTAAGCTTAAGAATTCCATAAATTTTTGGTTGAATCAAGGGGCTACAGTTTTTGCTGAAAATAAATAGATTTAGCTTATATATTGCCTGATTGAGCTGAGCAGTAATTTAAGCAAGTGAGAATAGTTGAAGCTTCCTTTGGATTTGCACGGCTACAAATCATGACATCATTTACAAAACAGAGATGTTATATAGTTGGCCTTGCCGATTATTCTTATTACATGAAGGTTATTTAAGGATTCTTCCCTGAGAAAAAGTCTGGATAAGAATAAATCCCCAATAATGAATAGAAAATATGAAAGAGGATTGCCTAGTCCTAATCCTCTCCTCGACCAAAATTCTTGGAAGAATTAAGCTTTTAATTATCAAAGATCGTATGTGCTGGCCCAAGCCTAATTACAACTGCTAGGATGGTAGTCCTTGTAGACGCTCCAACAAGTCTAAGTCACCCAGCTTGTATGTTTGATATCGTTCTCCTTTAATACTATACATGAGACGGATAGTACTTACCTTCTTGACTTTCCAATAATCTTCGCCTCCATTTGGTTGTATACGTAGCACATATTCTCCCTGCATTTCATAGAAGTCGAGAATCTTTAGCCTTTCTAGGTGCTGGATTCCAGAGGGTAGCTCCTTCATCTGCGGGCATGGCCCAATCTCTAGTTGCTCAAGACCGGGCAATGATCCTTTGCCTATTTCCACCATCTTCAATTTATTTAACTCTCTGAGTGTGAGCTTCTTGAGTTTTTGAAAACAGCCTTCCTCAAAATGCAGCTGCTCCCCATCATACGCATGATTGAGGGAAAGGGTAATTAGATTCGGCAAAGTCTGGACACACAACAATGCATCTTCCTTCAATGATGAGAAAAATAAGATTAGCGTGACAAGATTCTGAAGGCCTAGAATCCAGTTGGGCAACTTCTCTAATCGCCCCCAAAGATAAATATGCTCTAGAAATGGAGGTGGTGATGAAATTGATTGTAAGTCTATAATCTCATTTTCACTGATTGAGCCTACAACCAAAATTTTAAGGTGTACCATATTTTGTATGGAGGTACACAGAGCCCTCCCACGTTCTACAGTCATCCCTGAAATGCCCAATACCCTCAATTGACTCAACTTTCCAAGCTCTTCAAATAGACCACCCCCATGATGATCATCAATAGTTGATAGTGTTTGCAAGTCTTTTAAACATCCAAACCCTTCATGTATTTTTACTCCTCGCACAGAATGAAAGCTACTTTTAATTTCAAAGTCATGAGAAAGGGCCAAAATATGTCTCAGCTTATAAAGCCTTAATATCTCAATTGGTAGCTCACGCATTGCGGTTTCCATGACATTTAGTGTCTGTAGGTTTTGTAGTCTACCCACTGACTTTGGAAGTATCTTCACTTTTGTTCTCCTCAAACTTAAGTTCTTCAAGTGGAATAAATTGCCCACTTCTTGAGGAAGATAATCTATAGGAGCATCTTCAAAATCCAACACTTTCAAAAGCTTGAACTTTCTGAACAATTTAACTATGAAAGACCTGGGCATTTCACTAATGTTGAAGAGAAAAACAGAACGAACCCGAGAGTTCTCACTTGTCTCGAAAATATTTTCTCTAACATCGTGGATTGATAGGCATCGACTTTTTCCATGGGAAGTTGTGTCACCAGCTTCCAGAACTTGACAGAAATTCAACTCTTCAGCCTTCGATAGGATGATTTCATGCAGCAGATCATGGATTCTATACTTTCTGTATATCTCATAATCAAGCTCCCCAAATGAAACCTGAACCAAGTTTCTGTGGATGAGCTCCATTAAGTATTCTCCAGCCACGTCTTCCAAAGGTTTGCCCTTCTTCCCTTTTATAAAGCCCTCGGCTACCCATAGCCGCAGTAATCTTGCACCATTGATTGAGTAGTCCTCTGGAAAAATGCCAAAGTACAAGTAGCATGACTTTAGGTAGCACGGGAGATCATGATAACTGAGAGAGAGAATGTTAGTGACACTTGTAAGGTGGGGATTACATTCTAGCTCATAATTGAGGCTATCGTGCAACTTTTGCCATTCTAATGGCACCTTCTCCTTTGTTGACAGAAGACCACCTATGGCAACTATTGCAAGTGGCAGGCCTTCACATTTTCTGACGATGTCCATCGACAGTCTCACTAATTCTCTCGGACAACCCCCCTGAAACTCGGTGTGGAATGCCTTTTTGCAAAACAATTCCCAAGCCTTGTCTTGAGATAGAGGTTGTAGCTTGTGCACTTGATCGTATAAAGATTCTTTACAAGAAACACCGATGAGATCACTGCGTGTTGTGATGATAATCCTACTGCCTTTGTCATTGCATGGTAAAGCATGTTTCACAATTTCCCAAAACTCTGTCTTCCAGACATCATCAAAAACCACAACATACCTCTTTTGCTGTAAACATTTCCTCAGCTGGCTAATTAGTGTGATCTCATCTGTCATGTCTATTTGCCCTTGAGCAGTTTCTTTTGTCTGGTCGATTTGCATTGCCATGGACATGAGTATCTTTGACACGTTGTATGACTGAGACACAGTGATCCAAACATGGCAATCAAAATGTCCCTTCACTGATTCATTCTCATATACTTTCTTAGTAAGAGTTGTCTTACCAATTCCGCCCATGCCTACCACTGAAATCACTGAGCGTTTAGATACTCCCCCTACCAACCAGCTTACGAGTTCATCCCTTGTAGACTCAATACCGACAACTTCATCTTCCTCAATGAAAAGTGAACCCACTCGAGGGTCATGCCATGTAACATTTGTTGCTCTGCTACTTGATCCTTGATCTGAGGAACTAAAACCATATCTTTCTTTTCGTTCCTTGATTTCACGGATTGATATTTTGATATCTTGAATCTTGGTAGCTATATCATGACCTGGTTTTAGGTTTTTCAATAAGTAGCCAATTTTATGGAGGAAAGCAATAAAACCTTGTTGATGATGACACTGTGCCCTTTGAAGAACATATTCATCTATTACATCTTCTATATGATAGGCTACTTCTCTCACTTGTTTCACCCACGTTTTGACGCCAACTTGGAGGTCTCTTTGATCCGCATCTTTGAGGAAACACTGGATGCTCTCCAATTCATCTCTAATGTTCACCACTTCCCGGTGGACACCCCTTAGTAGTTTTGATTCATGATTGAGCAACTGAACCAGCTCATTAATGACAAGGGTCACAACGGTTTCTGTCATGGTTTCCTCTCCAATCTTAACCTAGTGAATGACATTGTCACAATTAATGAAGCATTTAGGTTAATTGTCATGCCCCAAACCAAAAGCAGGACATAACCCCTACTAAGAACATATATATATTTTTATCTAAGTAATCGCAATATCATTAAAAAGTGAAAGCGCAACACAGGCACACATGATCTATACAAGAAAAGCTTTTAGCTGGAAAGAGAAAATAGAAAAAGAAATCCTGAAAACTAAGCAAATTAGGAAAGACAAACACAATAGTTTAAAGGTAAAGAGTATTGATATTAAACCAAATTGTAACATTTTCTTACAATTCTATTTTATCCAAGAACCAATTGTTTATACTTTCAAATTACTTATCAAACATCAATGAGAGATCTATAAATATTCCAACAAAAATTAATAACAAAATACAATAAATCATAAATCCCAATTCGTCTCGAAGATATATTCTACCAGCATCACAATTTGGGTCCAATGTACTAAGAAACTACAAACTCCATGTCTCATCTTCCAACAATACAAATAACTAATACAACAACATACTTATTGAAACCTCTAATTTTAACCAGACTCCAACAGTCAGCTAACTATCTCAATTTGAGTGGCCTCCCTCTAATTCTCAAATTTAAACAAAAAAAAAAAAAAAAAAATGAGCTAATGCCTTGTAAGCAGCATAGATAATAGCATAAGAGGAATTGCAAGTTTAAGCTAAATAACATATCAAATTCCAAAACACTATTAGTCAATCAAATTCCCCACGAAAGAATATTTGACTATGAACCTATCAAAGGTAACATGATAGAGTAATCATTGTAATGCCCTAAAGACATCAAATATGCCACCAAGACGTCAATTATGCCACAACGACGTCAATTATGCCACGAAGACGTCAATTTTCAAAAGCTTGAGGATAAATTCATAAAATACTCACATGTTTAATTTTCCATGTAAAATTCATTAAGAACATTGATAAATTATATTTACATCAAGTTGCAATGATATTCAATACCACAAATCATGTTTAAACAAGTAAAAATGATATTTTTCAAATTCAACTAGCTAAGCTACATCCTTCGCTCGGTAACAAACCAAGCTGTCTCCCAAAAGTTGCAACAACAACTCAATCAGCACCAAAACTATTTATAACAATTCGTCAAAGCTTGAAAAAAAAAAAAAAAAACTATTTATTCTAATAAACTAAATTTAAAATAAGAAAAACCGACACTATGAGTGACAATAATAAGATAACAATAAATATGCCCTAATTATCTATAAAAAAAATAAATAAATATGCCCTAATTCATAAAGCCTAAACCTCATTTCTAAAACCAAACTTTACTTGACATCCCTTAAACTAAGACACGACAGCGCTGGAATTTCCTCCAAATTCTTCCAAACTTCCCAGTAGTGCACATACCTAGATGTGGAATTCATCCCTATCCTTCACCACCCTTAACAAAAGTCAATAATGACAACTCTTGAATGCTTGATCAGTACATCACTTTCTTCTACTAACCTGCTAATAGTGTCTTAGATACAGACAAATCAATAATGTTCATTTGTTTACAATTAACGATAAGTTGTGTGTTTCTCAGCCCATAACCATCATATATATCATTATCAGACCCAATATTTCATACCTGTCCATCAAACCCCTATAAACTTTTTTGGACGTCTCGTTACCATATAGTGCTTAAGTCCTATGATTGAAAGGAACTCCCAAATGCACGATGCTGTTTTAATTTCAGTAAATTAAACTACAAATGCCGATAACTGAGAAGAAAAACTATATGACAATGTTTCAGCGAACAGCCCCCAACATTTGGTCTCTGTTTTTTGACAGGCATCCCAATTCTAAGGAGTAAAGAAGAACACCCACAAAACCAAAAACAGAAATCCCACATAAAAATCCAATCTTTAAAGCAAAAGAAAAGAATACCCAAAAAGAAGAGGCACGTTCAACTAAATAAAACAATAAACTAAAATCTATGCTCACAAAGAAGATTGCAGAAACTAGGGGAATTTGAAGCTTTTACCTTGAATTACATTGGGTATGGCCGCATTTTGTGGGTGAAGAGTTTGACAAAAGTGTTGGCAGAGGAAGGTAGCTTGCGGGTGGCGTGATGGCTGCTGTTTTTGACTTGAGCGGTGCCCCAAACGATGGAGAAATTAGCTTCAGTTTCAGTTGAAGTTGAAGTTAAAGACACAACAAAACAGGGGATCTTGGCGGGCGTTACACAGACAAGAGTATTATGTACATATATTCCGTTTCAGTTTTGCTCAACCAACCAATTTTTCTTTCTCCGTATTCGTATGATGCTTTAGAGAATGGGTTGGAAATTTCTGTGAGGACGACAAGTCTAGCTGCAGTTAAGGACGTCGGGATTACTCTTGACTAATCAGGACACAAGTAATTTTGGGGCTTCTTTGAACCAACATACACGCATACAACCTCTTCTTTCCTTGGACCAACCACCAAAAGTCT
Source organism: Alnus rubra (assembly GCA_028654335.1). Lineage (NCBI taxonomy): Eukaryota > Viridiplantae > Streptophyta > Magnoliopsida > Fagales > Betulaceae > Alnus > Alnus rubra. The sequence goes on along the minus strand of JAJPGS010000128.1, from coordinate 92,400 downwards.
CGTCCATTTTTCGATCAGTTGACCGCCAAACAAGGAAAAAAGAGTCGCCGCTAAATAAGGCGAGTCGCTCACGATAAACCAAAAGAATCAAAGTCGTAAAGGAGGCGTGGATCTTGACACCTTTGCGTAAGCAAAGTAATGTTGTGACAACAACTCACTCACCGCCAAATCTAGTTATAACAATTCGTCAAAGCTTAAAAAACTACTATTTATTCTAATAAACTAAATTTAAAATAAGAAAAACCAACACTACGTGTGACATTAATAACATAATAAATATGCCCCAATTCAAAAAGCCTAAACCTAATTTCTACAACGAAGAACTTCACTTATAACTCTTGATTTTTCATTATTTTTGAAATAAGGTATCAATCTTTTAATTTTTTTTAATTTCAGCCATTCATTAAAAAATTTCATCAAATCCTGTTAAAATTTCTAAAATACCCGTATTTTTTTTAGGAAAAAAAAATTGTAAGGATTTAGTTGTTGATTAGAACTTAATTGAATTTACAAAAATATCCATGTCTGAATCTTTGAAGAAAAAAAATATAATGTTTTTTAAAAAAAAAACATAGGGGTATTTAGTGAATTTTAAATAAGATTTAATGAAAGATTGAAATTGAAACAAATTGAAAGACAGATACCTAAATTGACACTTTTTAAGATTTGAGTGCTTTATTTTAAAAGTGATGAAAGATCCAAAATTATAAGTGAAGTTTTCATTTCTAAAACCAAACTTTACTTGGCTGCTGCCCTTAAACTAAGACAGGACAGCACTGAAATTTCCTCCGAATTCTTCCAAACACCCCATATGCATTGAAAGGAACTCCCAATTCCCAAATGCACGATGCTGCTTTAATTTCAGTCAACTACAAAATCCGTTAACCTTAACCCACCAGAAAAACTACAAGACTACGTTTCAGCTGACAGCCCACCACATTTGGTCTCTGCTTTTTGACATGCATCCCAATTCCAAGGTGAAGACAACCATAATTTTGCCCATGATACTCAAGTCAAATGGCAACAATAATATTGCCAAACCTGCTTCTTAGCCTGCGTCAAGAGTTAGCGTTCAAATGGAAGAAATAATCTTACAGCAGATTCTGCCATAACCATCAGAAACACCAAAATCTACATTTACTTCTTCAGAATCCATTGAAACATCAGAAACTCCTACTCCATTCAGTTCTACAAAGCCCAGAGAAGCATCACCTCCCAGCTCCCCTCATTTTAAGAATCACTTTGACCATTTTATTCAACTATTTTTCGTTCTTCTTTCACAAATATCATATTTCCTTCTTCCAACTACTTCTCGTAAACGCAAACACCCACAATCTAAATCTTCCCCTATGAAGCAAATCCAATGAAAATAAGAACACCCACAAACCAAAAACAACAAACTCCTATAAAAATCCAATCTTTAAATCAAAAGAAAAGGCACGTTCAACAAAAATAAACAGAAAATAAAGATAGATCTCATGTTGAACAGTAGCCTCACTGGCCAAGAATGAGTTTTTGGTAGTCTTAGCACCGAATAGAAGAAGAATCACACCTCAAGAATGCATAGAAATCTCATTTCAAACAAAAGCATCTCACTCAAGAACATAGTTTAAAAATTATAACTCTTCATTCAAATTTATATTTCTCAGAGTACATTGCAGCTTATATAGCCATCCACTTATTCATAAAAGAGCGTAAATAATCCTAATACTACTAACAGATAATGAAGGTCAAATAATTAGATGGTAGATAATCGAGATCCTGCGAACTTGATGATAGAAGAGTCCTCAATTGAGCTACGAAAGTGATCAGCTGAATAAACTCATCTCCAGTGATCAGCTGAATAAAGCTATTCACGTAAAGACTACTTGGATTACCAAGTTACCTTCATGTGGGACTCCCAGGTAGGATAAATGAGTACCACCAAATTTGTAGATTTGAAGGCCTTGCAGAATCATAGAAGCAAAGAACTGAAATAAATGCAAACAATGTGGATGTAGCCTGTACTCTGTCATATTCCTGCATCACTCACCCTCGCAGACGCTCCAACAAGTCTGAGTCACCTAGCTTGTATATTTGATATCGTTCTCCTTTAATCCTATAACCGAAACGGATAGTAGTTACCTTCTTGACTTTCCAATAATCTTTGCCTCCATCTGGCTGCATATGTCGAACAAATTCTCCCTGCATTTCATAGAAGTCGAGAATCTTTAGGCTTTTCAGGTGCTGGATTCCAGAGGGTACCTCCTTCATCTGCGGGCATGGCCCAATCTCTAGTTGCTCAAGAACGGCCAGTGATCCTTTGTCTATTTCCACCATCTTTAATCTGTTCAACTTTTTCAGTGTGAGCTTTTTGAGCTTTTGAAAACCGCCTTCCTCAAAATGTAGATGTTCCCCATCATACCCCTGATGAAGGCTAAGATTAGTTAAATTAGGCAAAGTCTGGACACATAGTAGTGGATCTTCCACTAAAAATGAGAAACATAAGCCTAATGTGACCAGATTATGAAGCCCTGCAATCCAGTTGGGCAACTTCTCCAACCGTCCCCTTAAAAAGATATGCTCTAAAAATTGAGGCGGCGATGAAATTGATTGTAAATCTAGAATTTCTTCTTCGCTGATTGAGCTTACAACCAAAATCTTAAGCTGGACCATATTTTGTAGGGAGGCACACAGATCCCTCCCATTTTCTGCCGCCATATTTGAAATGCCCAGCATCCTCAACCGACTCAACTTTCCCAGCTCTGTAAATAGACCAACACCGTGATGATTTGCCTCTACAAGTGATAGCGTCTGCAAGTCACTTAAACATCCAACCCCATCACGTACTTTTACTCCCTGCATTGCATACAAACTACTTTCAATTTCAAGGTCATGATAATGAGCCAAAAGATGTCTTAGTTTATAAAGCCTAAATATCTCAATTGGTAGCTCATGCACTGGGGTTTCCATGATATTTAGAGTCTGTAGGTTTTGTAGCCTACCCATTGACTTTGGAAGTATCTTAACTTTTGTTCTTCTCAAACTTAAGTGCTTTAAGTGAAATAAATTCCCCACTTCTTCAGGTAGATAATCAATAGGAGCATCTTCAAAATCCAACACTTTCAAAAGCTTGAACATTTTGAACAATTTAACTATGAAAGACCTAGGCATTTCACTAATGTTGAAAAGAAAAACAGAACGAACCCGAGAGTACTCACTTGTCTCGAAAACATTTTCTCTAACATCGTGGATTGATAGGCACCGACTTTTTCCATGAGAAGTTGTCTCACCAGCTTCCAGAACTTGACAGAAATTCATCTCTTCAGCCTTCGATAGGATGATTTCATGCAGCAAATCATGGATTCTGTATTTTCTCCGTATCTCATAATCAAGTTCCCCAAATGAAACTTGAACCAAGTTTCTGTTGATGAGCTCCATTAAGTATTCTTTTGCCACGTCTTCCAATGGTTTGCTTTTCTTTCCTTTTATAAAGCCTTCGGCTACCCATAGCCGAAGTAATCTTGAACCAGTGATTGAGTAGTCCTCCGGAAAAATACCAAAGTACAAGTAGCAAGACTTGAGATAGTAAGGTAGATCATGATAACTAAGGGACAAAATTTTTGTTATACTTGTAAGTTGGGGATTACTTTCTAGCTCAGAACTGAGGCTACCATGTAACTTTTGCCATTCTAATGGCACCTTGTCCTTTGTTGAGAGAAGACCACCTATGGCAACTATTGCAAGTGGCAAGCCTTCACATTTTCTGACAATGTCCATCGACAGTCTCACCAACTCTCTCGGACAACCCTTATGAAACTCGGTCTGGAATGCCTTTCTGCAAAACAATTCCCAAGCCTTGTCTTGAGACAGAGGTGGTAGCTTGTGGACCTGATCGGTTAAAGATTCTCTACAAGATACACCAATGTGATCACACCGTGTTGTGATGATAATCCTACTGCCTCGATCATTGCATGGTAAAGCATATTTCACAATTTCCCAAAACTCTGTCTTCCAGACATCATCAAAAACCACAACATATCTCTTTTGCTGTAAACATTTCCTTAGCTGGCTAATTAGTGTGATCTCGTCCGTCATGTCTATTTGCCCGGGAGCCGTATCTTTTGCCTGGTAGATTTGCTTTGTCATGGACATGAGTATCTTCGGCATGTTGTATGACTGAGACACAGTGATCCACACACGGGAGTCAAAATGTCCCTTCACAGATTCATTCTCATACACTTTCTTAGCAAGAGTTGTCTTACCAATTCCCCCCATTCCTACCACTGAAATCACAGAGCGCTTAGATGCTCCTCCCACCAACCAGCTTACAAGTTCATCCCTTATAGACTCAATACCCACAACTTCATCTTCCTGAATGAAAAGTGAACCCACTCGAGGGTCATGCCATGTAACATTCATTGCACTGCTACTTGATCCTTGCTCTAAGGAACAAAAACTATATCTTTTACTTCATTCCTTGATTTCACGAACTGATATTTTGATATCTTCAATCTTGGTAGCTATATCATGACCTTGTTTTAGTTTTTTCAATAAGCGGCCAATTTTATGCACGAAAGCAATAAAACCTTGCTGATGACGACACTGTGCCCCTTCAAGAACATATTCATCTATTACATCTTCTATATGATAGGCTACTTCTCTCACTTGTTTCACCCACGTTTTGACGCCAACTTGGAGGTCTCTTTGATCCGCATCTTTGAGAAAGCACTGGATGCTCTCCAATTCATCTCTAATGTTCACAACTTCTCGATGGACGCCCCTTAGCAATTTTGATTCATGAATGATCAACTGAACCAGCTCGTTGATGACAAGGGTCACAACGGTTTCTGTCATGGTTTCCTCTCTGATCTTAACCTAGTGAATGACATTGTCACAATTAGTAAAGAATCTAGGTTTATTGTCACGCCCCAAACAAAAAGCAGGACATGACTCCTAATAAGAACATATACTTTTTTTTCTAAGTAATCGCAATATCATTAAAACGCGAAAGCGCAACACAGGCACATAGGAACTATACAAGAGAAGCCTTTAGCTAGAAAGAGAAAAGAAAACAAGAAATCCTAAAAACTAAGCAAATTAGGAAAGACAAACACAGTAGTCCAAAGTTAAAGAGTACAGAAGAACAAATACTATTTATAGTAAGAACTAATATTAAACCTAATAGTAACATTTTCTTACAATTCTATTTTATCCAAAAACCAATTATTTATACTACCAAATTACTTATAAAACATCAATTAGAGATCTATAAATATTCCAACAAAACTTAATAACAAAATACATTTTCTTGTTAAAGTACTCCATAAACTGCTAAACACAATAAATTATAAATCCCAATTCGTCTCTAAGATATATTCTACCGACATCACAATCTGGGTCCAATATACTAAGAAACTACAAACTCCATGTCTCATCTTCCAACAATATAAATAACTAATACAACGACATACTTATTGAAACCTCTAATTCTAACCAAACTCCAACAATCAGCTAACTGAGTATCTAAATTCGAGGGACCTCCCGCTAATTCTAAAAAAAAAAAAAAAATTGAGCTAATGCCTTGTAAGTAGCATAGATAATAGCGTCAGAGGAATCGCAAGTTTAAGCTAAATAACATATCAAATTCCAAAACACTATGAGTCAATCAAATTCCCCACAAAAGAATATTTTGACTATGAACCTATCCAAGGCCACATGATAGAGTAATCACTGGTATGCCATGAAGACATCAAATATGCCACCAAGACATCAATATGCCACAAAGACGTCAATTATGCCACGAAGACGTCAATTATCAAAAGCCCGAGGATGAATTCATAAAATACTCGCATGTTTAATTTTTCATGTAAAATTCATTAAGACCATTGATAAATTATATTTACATCAAGTTGCAATGATATTCAATACCACAAATCAACAAGTCAACAATTCCCCATAAGTAATATCAAGTAATGCATTTACCAAGTGCATGTAATCTTCTCAACATAGGCACAAGTACAAGAAAATATCCAGCATTACAAAAATAATTTTACTTTCATGCATAAGGTTGTAGAATCACGTTTAAACAAGTAAAAATGATATTTTTCAAATTCCATTAGCTAAGCAACATACCTCGCTCGCTAACAAACCAAGTTGTCTCCCAAAAGTTGCAACAACAACTCAATCAGTGCCAAAACTATTTTTTCTTCTCATGCAGCTTTAGCTCTCGTATTTGGAAGACCTGCATTAATCGATGCTTCTATCAACATCCTCCTCTAGATTGGCAGAGTGTGCTTGACGAAGCTTGCAGGAAATGGAGAACGAAGAAGTTGCAGGGTGTGCTGTGTAAATTGATCTTGAGTTCTACTGTGTATCATATATGGCGCACAAGAAATGAGATAAAAGCAAAAGGCCACCCTAAAACGGAAGAACAGATATTAAGATTGATTTTCTGGGAGGTTCGGAATAGAATCTCAGGGAAAGGAAAATTCATAAAGAGCATGGAGAACGTGGCGATCTGTCAGATTTGGAATATAGATGGGAGCTTACTAGTTTGACATTTGTTTTCGGTTTGAGGCCAGCTGTTAACAGAGCTTTGTCCTCTGTTTGTTGCTTTTTTTGTTTGGTCGGTTTAGACCTTTTGTTTGTACTTTGTTTGTTTGGTTAGTAAAATTCACTTATTCATCAAAAAAAAAAAAACAATTCGTCAAAGCTTGAAAAATACTATTTATTCTAATAAACTAAATTTAAAATAAGAAAAACCAACACTTCCTGTGTACTATGGTTGCGCCCCTCTGCGCTTTTTAATGAATTATTACTTATAAAAAAAAAAACAATAAATATGCCCTGATTCATAAAGCCTAAACCCCATTTCTACAACCAAACTTTACTTGACATCCCTTAAACTAAGACACAACAGAGCTGGAATTTCCTCCAAATTCTTCCAAACTTCCCATTAGTGCACATACCTAGATGTGGAATTCATCCCTATCCTTCACCACCCTTAGCAAAAGCCAATAATGACAACTCTCAATGCTTTATCAGTACATCAATTTCTTCTGCTAACCTGCTAATAGTGTCTTAGATACAGACAAATCAATAATGTTCATTTGTTTACAATTAAAGATAAGTTCTGTGTTTCTCAGCCCATAACCATCATATATCTATATATATATCAGTACCAGGCCCAACATTTCATACATGTCCATCAAACCCCTAAAAACTTTTTTGGACATCTTGTTACCATATAGTACTGTAATTGAAAGGAACTCCCAAATGCACGATGCTGTTTTAATTTCAGTAAACTACAAATGCCGATAACCCAGCAGAAAAACTACATGACAATGTTTCAGCGATCAGCCCACAACATTTGGTCTGTGTTTTTTGACAGGCATCCCAATTCTAAGGAGTAAACAAGAACACCCACAAAACCAAAAACAGAAAACCCACATAAAAATCCAATCTTTAAAGCAAAAGAAAAGAATACCCAAAAAGAAGAGGCACGTTCAAGGAAATAAAATAATAAAATAAAATCTATGCTCACAAAGAACATTGCAGAAACGAGGAGAATTTGAAGCTTTTACCTTGAATTACATTGGGTATGGCTGCATTTTGTGGGTGAAGCGTTTGACAAAAATGTTGGCAAAGGAAGGTAGCTTGCGGGTGATGTGATGGCTGCTGTTTTTGACTTGAGTGGTACCCCAAACGATGGAGAAATTAATCACAGATAAGAGTATTATATATATTTAGTTTCAGTTATGCTCAACCAACACTTTTTCTTTCTCCATATTCGTATGATGCTTTAGAGAATGGGTTGGAAATTTCTCTGCGTGGGACAAATCTAGCTGCAGTCAGGACGTTGGGATTACTGTTGACTAATCAGCACACAAAGTACGTAATTTGGGGTTTCTTTGAACCAGCATACACGCAATTAAGCATACAACCTCTTCTTTTCCTTGGACCAACCAAAAGTCTCGTGACTCTCGTCCATTTTTCAGTTGACCGCTAAATAACTCGTGGATCTTAACACGTTTGCGTAAGCAAAGTTATGTGATCGGGAGGATTATGACTTTTTTGAGTTTTGCGCCTTTCAAAATTATTATTAGATTTAAAATTATTATTATTAAATTTTCATCCGATTATAATTTTAAGGGTTAAATGCCTTATTGATACTTGAATTTTTAAATTTTTTAAATTTAGTACCTAAGTTTTCATTTGTTTCATAAGTAGTACCTGAATTTATAGGTAAAAATCACTTTGGCACTTCTGTTACGTTTTTGGCCCAAATATTAACGATTTGCCACGTGTCAACTGCTGAGGTTGACATGTGGTACTATATAAAAAAATGAAAAATAAAAATCTTTAGAAATTATATAAAAATAATAAAATAATACAATTTAAAAAAATGGATAATTGCACCGTTGGTCCCTGTGGTATACCATAATTATTTTTCACTCCCTATGGTTTAAAAAGTTCACTGGAGGTCCTCGTGATATGCAATAATTACAAATCGATCCCTGGCGTCAAATTCTGTTAAAATTTTTAACAGATTCCGTCAAATGCCACGTCAGCGCCACGTGTCGCCAATAAGATGGCGACACGTGTCTATCGTAATAAAAAATATAAATTTATTAAAAAATAAATAAAAATACTTATTTTTTTATAAAAAAAAAAATCAAAAAAAATTCAAAAAAAAAAACAAAAAAAAAAAGCTGAAGGGGTGGCCGCGCGCCACCCCCAGTGGCTGCAGGGGGTGGCGCGCGGCCACCCCCATGGGCTGGGGGTGGCCAGGCCACCCTCTTTCCCATTTTTGTTTTTATCTTTTTTTTTTCTTTTTTTTTCTTTTTTTTTTTTTTTAGAAAAAATAATTATTTTTTATTTATTTTTTAATAAATTTATATTATTTTATTAAAATTAGACATGTCAGCGCCACGTGTCACCAATAAGATGGCGACACGTGGCGCTGACGTGGCATTTGACGGAATCTGTTAAAAATTTTAACAGAATTTGACGCCAGGGATCGATTTGTAATTATTGCATATCACGAGGACCTCCAGTGAACTTTTTAAACCATAGGGAGTGAAAAATAATTATGGTATACCACAGGGACCAACGGTGCAATTATCCCTTAAAAAAAATGGTTAAATACAAAATTGCCCCCTGTGGTTTGCAAACTTTATTTTTTGCTAATTCAGTTTTTTTTTTTATCATAGGTGGTACCTGTGTTATGGAAAAAGATGCAAATGGTACCTCCGTCTATTTTTTTATCCAAAACTAACAGAAATCCACGTCAACGCTACGTGACACCATTCAAAATGCGACACGTAGACACACCTTTTTTATTTTTTTTTATTTTGAGGCTTTTTTTAAAAAAAATAAAAAATATTGTAGGGGTGACTGAGGGCCACATGAGGGTGGCCAGCCACCCCATTTGGCCTGAACCACCCCCAAGGCAAAACCCTCAAATTTTTTTGCTTCCCATTTTGCCCTTGGGGTGGCCGAACCACCCCAAGCCAAATGGGGGTGGCCGGGCACCCCCATGTGGCCCAAAAAAGCCACCCCAAAAATTATTATTATTAATTTTATTTTTTTTAAAAAAAAAAGCCTTAAAATTTTTAAAAAATAAAATAAAATGTGTGTGGCCACATGTCGCATTTTGAATGGTGCCACGTGGCTCTGACATAGATTTCTGTTAGTTTCAGATGGAAAAATAGACGGAGGTACCATTTGCATCTTTTTTCATACCACAGATACCACCTATGATAAAAAGTAAAACTGAAGAGGTAAAAAATAAAGTTTGCAAACCACAGGGGGCAAATATGTATTTAACCCTAAAAAAAATAAAATTAGCTGAACCACCCCGTGACCCTTGAGGGTGATTCGGCCACCCCTAAGGGCCAAAACCCATCAAACAATTTTTATATAGTGCCACGTGTCAACTTCAGCAGTTGACATGTGGCAGACCAAGCTCTCAATTTCACCTCTCGAACTTCTAATTTGATGCAATGTCCCCTTCCATTTGGGTTAGACATTAAATCAAACGGCAAAATGTGTGAAATAACCTTTATACACATGAAACTTTTATAAAATTTCAAATTTACCCTTAATTTCAAATTAAAAATTAAGATTAAATATCGTTTTGCCCTCTCGATTTTAACAACTTTATTTTTTTTCACTTCGGTTTTACTTTCGATCACATATGGTACATCGCTTATGGGCATATACCCAAATAGTACCTCCATCAATTTGACGTCAAAAAAACTAACAAAATTCCATGTCAACCCAATCAAAACATGACTAGTGTCATATACCTAGTTAAAAAAATACAAACAATTTTTTTTTAAAAAAAAAAATCAAGAAAAAAAAAAGTAAACTTGAAAAAAAAAAAAAACTGGGAGTGGCTCAAGCGACCCCCTTTGGGCCAATGGGACTGGACGAACCACCCCCAAATGGCAAAAGATCGTTTTACCCCTTCTAACGATGTGCGACGTGAAGAACGTATTCATCTATTACATCTTCTATATGATTTGCTACTTCTCTAACTTGTTTCACCCACGTTTTGAAGCCATCTTGGGGGTCACTTGTATCTGCATCTTTGAGGAAACACTGGATGCTCTCCAATTCATCTCTAATGTCCACAACTTCCCGGTGGACACCCTTAAGCAGTTTTGATTCATGAACAATCAACTGAACCAGCTCATTGATGACAAGGGACACAACGGTTTCTGTCATGGTTTCGTCTCTAATCTTCACCTAAAAAATGATATTGTCACAATTAGAAAAGAATTTGGGTTAACTGCCACTCCCCATACCAAAAGTAGCTAGGACATGATGGCTAGTAAAAACTTACATATATATATATATAGGAAATCAAAATATCATTAAAAAACGAATGTGCAATCTACGTACACATGATCTGTACAAGAGAAACACCAAGTTAAAATGAGAAAAAAGAACAAGAAAATCCTAAAAACTAAGCAAATTAAGAAAGACAAACTCAATTTTCTAAAGATAAAGAGTATTGAAGACAAAGATTATTTATACTAAGAACTGATATTAAACCTAACTAAAACATGCATTTCTTACAATTCTGTTTCATCTATGAACTAACTATTTATACTACAAAATTACTTATGACAAAATAATTCAAGAAAACTTAATAACAAAATACATTTTCTCGTTAAAGTACTTCGTAATTGATTGTCAAACACAATAAATCAAAAGAGATATGTTATTTGCACAACTCTTACACAACAATTGCACAACAATGCTGATATGTAAAATATTTTGCAATTTTGTTTTCCAAAATAAAGCATAGTGCATCACTTATCTCTCTCTTTTCCACATCAATATTGTTATGCAATTATTGTGTAAAAGCCTTAATAGTAGATGCCCTATAAGTGGTTCCCTTCCCTAAAATAGGAAAAATTTTAAAAAAATTACAAAAAAACAAACCACAGTAGTTGCCCTATTTTATATCTCTATCCTTGGGTAGCTACAGTGCTACCAAATATATTTGGTAGCACTATAGCTACCCAATCCAATATTTTAATAAATAAAAAAAAACACGTCTCTCTCTGACTCTCTCTCCTTCACGCATCCTTAACCTCAAGAATTTCATCAAATCCCCTTCGATCCTCATCGAAGCCAGCCTTGCGGGTCTTGCCACCGCCACTCAACTCTGCCTCAATCTCCGCCTTTTCCTTCTTTGTCCTCCTAAAAATGAACCCCTCGTCCCTTTCCCAACGACATTTTCCAGCCAAATAGACTCTCTCTCTCTCTCTCTCTCTCTCTCTCTTAAATATCCAAGTTGCAGGGGAGACGATACATAGGTTTTAGATTTGCCAACCCACCATCTCCGACAGGTTTTGAGCGCATAGAATCTAGGCGGAGCACAGTGGATTTGGTAATGGAAGGCCACGGTCAGACAATTAGTGGAGGGTATGGGGGACATAACCGGGATGAGGAGTCGGGGGAGGAAGAAAGGGTGATGAAGTATGGAGGCCAGATCGAGGGAGATGCCGTCCTCCTCAATAAACCTAGAACGACGGAGGAAGAATTGGAGAAGGAGAGAGCTGCGGTTCAATTGGGAAACTTGGAGAAATAGAGGGGTCACGAGAGAGAGAGAGAGAGAGAGAGAGAGAGAGAGAGAGAGAAATGAATAAAAAATAAAAGAAAAAATTAAAAATAATATTTTAATGATATAGGGAAAGATTAAGGGAATCTATTGTATGGTGTATTTATATAGGGGAAAAAAAAAGTAGTTTCATTCCCTAAATTTTTCCTAAATTAGGGAAAATGGTTGGGAATATTCTGTTACTGCTTTAAGAGTTGTGCAAATAACATATTTCAAATCAAAAATATCAATTCATCTCTTTAAGATATATTATCAGCATAATCCGGGACCAATATACTTCGAAACTATAGACTCCTAGTCTCATCTTCCAACAGTAAAAATAACTAAGAGCATTCATAGCAGGATTTCTATAAGGATTCTGTTCTCAATTTGTTTTAAAAAAAAATCAAAAAATCACAAAAAGTCACTCACAACCGTTTCCCTATATTTTTATGTTCCTTGAAAATGCTACAATGCCTCCCAATGTACGTATTATTCCCATCCTTTATTATAATCATTAAAAAAGAAAAAAGTTATCTCTCCTCTCATGCCTGTGCATGCAATCCAGCTCTCAGAGGCGGACCCAGTTGGTGGGTGGGGTTAACAATCTAAGCGTCTATATGTTTGGATCTTGATCTTGGATTAAGTAGAAAAGAAAAAGGCAGAAATATAGAGTCATTTCAACCAACGTAATTGATAGGGAACTTGTGGGTTTTGCGTAGGTTAAAGTGGTGCAAAAATTTAAAAAGTGAAAAGCAACAAATAGTTGCTTCCTCTAAAGAACCTTGTAACAAAGACTAGCTCATTAGCCTGGACCTTGTCTTGGGGGCATGGGACAGTAAACGCCCATGAACATTGAATCAGGGAGGCAAGATTTTCATGACGTTTATTCGCATGTTAAGCCTCTTAATGACGACTCAAAGCATTTATAAATTTCCCCACCTCTCTAACACTGTGATGGAGTTTGTCAATTAAAGGAATTAATTGTCCTATAAACTGTTTAGGCAATTTGTCAATTAAAGGAATTAATTGTCCTGGATTGCAAATTACCAAACCATCTAAGTACATATCCCTTTAAAGTGATGGGAAAAGCTCTACGTGCACATGATCTCATCGAGAACAGTTTGTAAATGCATGTGAACTTTATGCAATGTTCTCCCTGAAGAGTTTTTGGGAATAATGGTTTTTGTCAACTTGACTAAAAACCAGTAGCATAGCTTCTATTTATATTGATGTACATCGAGCAGATACAAGGAAAAAAATAAGTATAAAATCTGTTCCTAGTCTATAAGGATACAAATAAATTACATAGAAGGAAAGTCAATTCTTGGACAGTACATGTAGTTGTGTAAGGAAATTCTTGAGCAGCACACATAGGTCTTGAACTGTACGCACGGTAGATAAGGAAAGTTTCTGTGCTCTGTTGAAGGATTGTAGCACATCAGCAATATTGCTTGCTGAATTGGGAGCCTTGATTCTAGGAGAATCTGGACACGTGTGTGTCAAGGCATATGAGGCAATAATGTCTTGATTTGATTCTGATATGGAGGAAGCATCCTCAGAAGGATCCTCGGCTGCTGATGAGGAGGCTGGATGATTTGCTGAGGTGGGGGCTGGATCATCTGTTGCTGAGTTGGAGGCTGATTCATCATGTACTCTAACATCCCCCCGCAAGCGAATGGGTGGAGCTGCCACCATGAGCTTGGACTTGAGAAAGGAAATCCGGGCAGAGGACATTCCCTTGGTAAAGATATCAGCTACTTGGTCATAGGTGGATATAAATCGAATTAGGATATCACCATTAAGGACCTTTTCCCGAATGAAGTGGTAGTCCACTTCGATGTGTTTAGTGCGGGCGTGAAATACCGGATTAGAAGCAAGGGCCAAGGCACTGAGATTATCACACCATAAAGTAGGAGCAGACATAAGAGGGACGTGCAGCTCCTTGAAGAGCATCCGGAGCCAATATAACTCGGCAGTGGTCAAGGCAAGTGAGCGATACTCAGCCTCAGTGCTAGAGCGAGAGACCACGGCTTGTTTCTTTGCACTCCATGACACCAGACAGTTGCCAAGGTAGACACCAAACCCGGAGGTAGAACGCCGATCATCAGGGCTACCAGCCCAGTCAGAGTCAGAGAAAGCTTGCAAATGAAGGGAGCCCGGCTTGTAGAGTAGACCATGATCAGCGGTGTCTTTTAAATACCTGAGAACTCGTTTTGCTGCTGTCCAGTGAGAAGTTGAAGGAGAATGCATGTGTTGACACAGCTGGTTCACAGAGAAGGCTATTTCAGGCCTAGTGAGAGTACAGTACAGCAAGGCCCCAACAACTTGGCGATACTCTGTGAAGTCAGGCAGGGGTTCCCCATCATATCTGGACAGTTTAGAACCAGCAGGACATGGAGAGGTAGCTGGCTTGGCACCAAGCATGTGTGTGCGATGCAATAAGTCCCGGATATACTTGGCTTGACATAGATGAAGAGAGTCTCCACATCGGGTAGCTTGAATGCCCAAGAAGAAGCCAAGATTGCCTAAGTCTTTCATGGGGAACTTCTGCTGTAACTGAAGAATGAGAGCAGAAATGACATGCATATGGGTGCCTGTAACCACAATATCATCAACATAGATTAACAGGAACACCTTAATATCACCATGAATGAATATAAACAAAGAAGAGTCCACTAAGGAAGCTGAAAACCCGAGTTCCTGCAAAGCTGTGGAAAGGCAATGGAACCAAGCTCGTGGAGCTTGTTTGAGCCCGTAGATGGATTTTTGAAGTTTGCACACAAAATCAGGGTGTTCTTTGCTAATGAAGCCCTGTGGTTGCTCCATATAGACTTCTTCCAAGAGGGTACCATGCAAAAAGGCATTGGAAACATCCAATTGCCGGATTGGCCAATTAAAGGTCACTGCCATAGCTAGGATGATCCGGATTGTCGAGGGTTTAATGACTGGACTGAATGTGTCCGTGTAATCCACACCACTTTGTTGTTCAAACCCCTTAGCCACTAATCTAGCCTTGAACCGATCAATAGTGCCATCCGGTTTTTGCTTGATCTTGTACACCCATTTATTGCGAATGACATTATGATGAACGGGCCGTGGACAGAGTTGCCAAGTACCATTAGTGATAAGGGCATCAAACTCTTGAGACATAGCAGTTTGCCATCGAGGATCAGTGACTGCTTTAGAGAAACATGTAGGTTCAGAGGTGGATAAGGTGGTAAGGAAGGCAGTAGGAGGGTGTTTGGTATGATAGAATAATTGGTAATCAGGAAAGGACTTGGGTTTTAGTGAACCGGTGTGGGAACGAGTGACCATGTGATGACTAGGAGGAGGAAGTGAACTAGAGAGTGGTGCAGGTGCTGCAAGTTCAACAGGAGGTAAAGTTGGGTCAGTGGAGAGTGGTGAAAAGTCTGCAGCAGAATGGGAGATCTCAGTATCTGCATTGGAAGGATTGGAGATAGGAGCTACAGGAGAGGCACTAGGTGATAAAGGAGGAATTTCGGGAGATGAAGGAGCAGAGAGAGGGCTGTCTAGGGAAGTAGAGACCTCAAAATCAGGTGGTGATGGAGGGTCAATAGCAGTGGATGGAAGGCTATTAGAGGAAGTGAAAGGAAAACTTACCGGTAGTAAAAAAGGAGAATCAGAGGATGCATTTATCCTGGAGGGCAGCTTCAACGTGGCATGTTCCTTAGCAGGGAAAGAGTGCTCATCAAAAATCACATGACGGGAGAGATACACCTTGTCTGTAAGAGGATCAAGACATCGATAACCGGCATGGCTGTAGCCCAAGAATATGCAAGCTTTGGACCTGTATTGCAACTTGTGAGAGGTGTATGGCCTGAGTAACGGGAAACACTTACAGCCGAAGACTCTAAGAAGAGAGTAGTTTGGTGAACGGTTGAAGAGTTTTTCATAAGGAGAGGACTGATGTAAAACAGGGGTTGGTAGCCTATTGATGATGTAAATGGAAGTGAGGAAGGCATCTACCCAATACCTATTAGATAAGCCACAATGAGCAAGAAGAGTGAGACCGGTTTCGAGGATATGTCTAAGCTTTCTTTCGGCCAAACCGTTCTGTTGAGAAGTATGGGGACATGACTTTCTATGGATGATTCCATTACAAGATAAGAGTTGCTGAAATCGGAGAGAGGTAAATTCACCTCCTCCATCAGATTGGAGTTGTTTAATTTTGCAGCTGAGTTGAGTTTCAACAAGAGTTTTGAACTTCAAGAATGTGTCATATGCTTCAGATTTATTATGTAAAGGGTAGAGCCATGTATAGCGGCTAAAGTCATCCACAAATATGATATAGTACTTGCAGCCGCTTATTGAGGGGACAGGAGATGTCCACAAATCAGAATGGACAAGTTCAAGAGGAGTAGTGCTGACTCGGGTAGATGCAGAAAATGGAAGTCTTTTGCTTTTGCCCAATTGGCAGGAATCACATAATTCATCTTTATTAAAATTCTTATTAGAAGTGGGCAGCTTATGTGCCTTTATTACATGAGAGACATTATTGAAAGAAGAGTGACCTAGCCTATAATGCCACACGGGTAGAGAAGCTCTTAAGCCTAAGAAAGCAGTAAACAAGGGAAAGGTTTTTGATGAAGCACTCTTGAACCGCAGAGGGTACATCCCGTTTTCACTCCTTCCTGCCAGGAGTATTGCATGCGTCCGAAGGTCCTTCACAAAGAAATGAATAGAGGTGAGTAAAAAATAGCAAGCATTGTCTTGACAAAATTTTTGAATAGAGAGCAATTTAGTGGCAGCTTGTGGACAGTGTAGAATATTGTTAAGGTGAAAATTAGAGTGAGGAGAGTGAAGAATGGCTGAACCAGTGTTCTCTATGGCAAGTCCCCCTCCATTGCCAACTGCTACGGTCTCTTGGCCCTGGAAGGGTTGCTGCTGGAGGGTCAGATTTTCCAGCTCATTGGTGATGTGGGAGTTGGCTCCGCTGTCGGCAAACCATTGCTGATCCTCAAAAGAGTTGTTGATGTGAGCCACCATAGCTGTCAATTGTGATGGAGGATGCCTGCCTTGATATGAATGATCCATTCTATGGAAGCAATCAAGGGCCTGATGACTGGTCTTCCCACATATTTGGCAAGCAGGACGTGGTGCAGGCTGAAAAGGAGGGCCACTAGACTGAGTAGGTGGCTGCTGTGGAGGAGCAGAATGGCCATAGCCTATTGAGCCTTTGGCTTGTCCAGGTCGTGAAGAAAACTTGTTGGGTGGAAACATCTTTGCCTTGCCTTTCCAAGATGGGTGATGAGGTCTAGCAGGACCACCATTGCTTGGTCGCTGCATGAAGAGTGCAAAGGTGGATGAATCTTGCACTTGGGCCTGCTGTTGGTTGAGCAACATCTCATGATTGAGAAGCTCATCTTGGAAATCTGCAAAAGTCAAAGGATTATCCCTAGTAGCTAAACCATAGGATGTGATAAACCCATTGAAGGTTGGATTAAGCCCGCTAATGATGAAGGAGATTAAGTCCTCATCATCAGTAGGCTTTCCTATAACAGCAAGTTGATTGGCCCATCCTTTGGCAGTCTTGAGATATTCAGCACAAGACTTGGATCCTTGATGAAGACTTTGCAATTGGCGCTTCAGATGAGAGACCCGAGACCTGGATTGAGAAGCAAAACGATTAGCCAATGTTGTCCAAACCTGCCGAGAGGTGTGGAGACCATAAACACTGGCAAGCACTGACTCAGTAAGAGTCACGTTGATCCAGCTAAGGAGGCATTGGTCCTTTTTGACCCAAATTGAGTACAACGGATTTGGGACCTCTTTGCCTTCATTAGTCAGGAATGGAGGTGGGCAGGGTTCAGAACCATCCACAATGCCCATCAGCTCATGGCCTTTCAGTATAGGAACAATCTGAGATAGCCAGAGTAGGTAGTTGGATTCATCCAGTTTGTAAGTGAGGAACTGGTTGAAATTAGGAACCACAAAAGTGGCAGCAGGTGCAGAGGCATCAGTGTTGCTGCTGGAAGCCATTGAAAAATAATTGTTGAAAAAAAAGGAAGAAGAGTTTAGCGGAAGAAAGGGAAGAGGATCAAAGAGGTGTTAACCTAATGATGCTTTGATACCATGAAGAGTTTTTGGGAATAATGGTTTTTGTCAACTTGACTAAAAACCAGTAGCATAGCTTCTATTTATATTGATGTACATCGAGCAGATACAAGGAAAAAAATAAGTATAAAATCTGTTCCTAGTCTATAAGGATACAAATAAATTACATAGAAGGAAAGTCAATTCTTGGACAGTACATGTAGTTGTGTAAGGAAATTCTTGAGCAGCACACATAGGTCTTGAACTGTACGCACGGTAGATAAGGAAAGTTTCTGTGCTCTGTTGAAGGATTGTAGCACATCAGCAATATTGCTTGCTGAATTGGGAGCCTTGATTCTAGGAGAATCTGGACACGTGTGTGTCAAGGCATATGAGGCAATAATGTCTTGATTTGATTCTGATATGGAGGAAGCATCCTCAGAAGGATCCTCGGCTGCTGATGAGAAGGCTGGATGATTTGCTGAGGTGGGGGCTGGATCATCTGTTGCTGAGTTGGAGGCTGATTCATCATGTACTCTAACACTCCCCTGCCTCTTCACATGGATTTGGTCTCTGCTCCATGTGATAAGAATGGCTCCACGTTTGCATATTGAACTACATTATCATGGCATGATTATGCTGCATCATCTGGTTCAAGTCTTGCCTATTTGCTAAAGCTAGGGCTCAATTGCAAAAATTCTCTAATCTTGAAGATTGGGGTGAGCCAGCGGTCCAACGTCGTCTCTTTGGTCACATTCAAACCCTAGGATTGAGAGAGAGAGAGCCTGCTAAATGGACAAGAGCCAAACACGAAGAAACTTGTTGGGTGTGTTAGACGGGATCACTCTAATGCTTAAGTTAATGACCGAGTGAAGAGCGAGTCTTCAAAGGAAGCTTGAGAAAAGTGGTGTGTGCCTCTTAATATATAGAGTTTTTCTAAGGTCTGTTTGGTGAGAGGAGGGCTTCAGGGAATACTAGAATTGATTTACCGCTCTATTATTTTGTTATGATAGATTTTCGATTTCCTCTAAGTATATCAAATGTGATTATTTTCGAGTACACCAACTTGTATGTAATAATAAGAATTAAACAAAAAAAAACTATAGAAAATAATCACAACATTATCTATATATAATTAAATCACCAAATAAAAGGGAGAATTAGTGGAATATAAGTATTACATAAGACCCATTTGATTAATGGGATTTTAAATTTTTTTTTTTTTTTTTTTTTTTTTCGTTTTTTTAGTTTTTGCTGAACATAATTACTCTGTTTTTAAAAATGAAACCGTTTGTTTTAAAAGATTTAAGGTGCTTACTAGGTTGATTTCAGATTAAATTTTTGAGACTTTTTTTTTTTCAAGTCCCAAGTTGCTAATGCTAGTGTTTTGGACATTTTATAGTTTAATTTGTTGCAAAGAATAAAGTTTGCTATGCTCAAAGGTGCACTTTTTCTTGAACACTAAAAATTGTGCTTAGTTTATTTTATTGGTACTTTATACTATAAATTATGCTTAATTTACTTTACTAGTATTTTATGCTATTACTATTGTGTGTTTGTGATATCATAAAAATTTGAAATTATAATTTTGAATCGAATGGGTATTTTGATGTAAAAAAATTATACAAGTTCGTCCCCCCTTATCAAAAATCCTGGTTCCGCCCCTCCCAGCTATCATGCCGTTGCGTGTTTGAAAAATCATTCAAGTAACATAAAGTAATCACGCTTATGTCATGAAGACATCAATATGGCAAAAATACATCAATTATGTCACAAAAACATCAACCGTCAAAAGCCCGAGGATAAATTCATAAAATGGTCACACATTTAATTTTCAATGTAAACTTCATCAATTCTAAGGTGAAGACAACTATCGTGTTGCAGAGGAAACAAATACATGTCCAGTCATATGCGCAAGCAAGGTAGCCAATGATGCTCAAGCCAAATTGCAACAATAATATTGCCAAACTTGCTTCGTAGCCAGCGTCAAGATCGTGTTCGCATTCAACTGAAAGAAATAAGAGTTAGCTTCACTTATTATTTCTCATCTGTATCTTTAAATATTTTTTAATTACACTCATATGTTAGAATTTTTCATTAAATCCTAATGGAATAGTGTCAAAATTCTTAAAATACAACTCATTTTTTTAGGAACAAAAATAAAATAAAATAAAATAAAAATTACAAGGCTTTAAGCATTGGTCAAGATTGAACAGAATTTGTACAAATATTTATATCTGAATCTTTGAATATATATATTATAAAAAAATAGGGATATTTCCAAAAAATTTGTAAAATTCTAAGAGTTGAAATTGAAAAAAGTTAAAAAAAAATTGATATACTAAATTAACATTTTTAAAGTTTAAAAATATGATTACAAAAAATAATGAAAGTTGTAGTACTAAACTAAGTTTTCTTAAGAAATTATATTACGGCAGCAATAAGATGTGTTATTTACACATTAATTACACATCAAGATATATTGGATGTGAAACTCGTACATGTAGGTCCCACATATATCACATATATGAGATCTACATGCATGAATCTCATACCCAATATATCTTGGTGTGTAATTAATTAATGTGCAAATAGGTAATGTGCAAAAATTATTTTTCTTGTTCAATAAGCGTCAGAAACACCAACATCTACATTTAGTTTGTCTACTCCATTTAGTTCGATCTACAAAGCCCAGAGAAGCGTCAGCTCCCACATAACATTGTAAGAATCACTTTGACCATTTTATATATATATTCAACTATTTTTCGTTCTTCTTTCACGAGTATTAATTATGTCACTCATATTTCCTTCTTCCAACTACTTACTTCTCATAAACGCATACACCCACGATCTAAATCTTCTCCTCTGAAGTAAGCCCAATGAAAACATCTAACACCCACAAACCCCCATAAAAATCCAATCTTTAAAGCAAAAGAGAAGAAAAGAAAAGAAAAAATCTATGCTCACAAAGAATTAACATATATTGGAGAAACTAGCTAGGGAAATTTGAAGAATTTACCTTGAATTATATACGTTGGGTACGGCTGCAATTTGTGGGTGAAGACAAAAATATGTCGGCAGAGGAAGGTACGTAGCTTGCGGGTGGTGTGATGACTGCTGTTTTTTACTTGAGTGGTACGGTGATCCAAACGATGGAGAAATTAGCTTCTGTTTCAGTTAGAATAATAATTGAATGGATAACTCTTGAGTAAGGGTGGGTATCGGGTAAGTCGGGGTCGGAAATGGTGTTTTCGATCTCCGACCGGGAAAAGTCGGTAAAGTCGGGTAATTTGGGTATCGGGTAAGTCGGGGTCGGAAATGGTGTTTTCGATCTCCGACCGGGAAAAGTCGGTAAAGTCGGGTAATTACCCGACTTTATTCCGACCAAGAATAATTTCGAAAATGTCGGATAATTCGAATAAAACGGAAAAGTCGGTAATGTTCGGTCGGTAAATCGGTAATGGGCCTTTTCAAGCAAACCAAAAGAGCACTGCACTGACCACCAGAACCAGATCAGAACAACCACTGACCAACAGATCGGACTGCGAGTCTGCGAAAAACAAGTTAAACAACAACGGATTCAATGAAAAACCAACCAAAAATTTCAACCGAACAAAAAACTATTCAAAAAAATTAAAAAACTAACAAAGCAAACAAACTAGAGTCTAGAACTAACCTGAGTAACCTCTAGAGTTTGTATCGTTGGACGAGTTGAATGAACACAGAACACGGGATTTCACCACTAGGACTCCGGAACACGAGACTCGCGAAAGTAGGAGACAGAACTCACTACTTAGAAGGATGGGCGGAGCGCGGAGGGGCGTAAGGCCATGGGCCGTGAAGGAGTGAACGGATCCGCATCTAGTCGTCAAGGCGTGGCCGCGTGGGGCAGGGACTGTGGAGGGGAGACGGCTAGGGTTTGGGACTCGGGAGAGGGGAGACGGCGTCTAAGGCTGAGGGGCTATTCGAGTGAAGTGAGGGTTTTGAGAGAAAATTATGAATATATAAGTCCCTTAAGTGGCGTCGTTTTAATAGACAAAGGCAAAAGTGCAATAGCAACAAAACGGCGTGTTTTGTTAGTTTTAACAAAACTAACAGCCTTATATATATATATATTTTTGGATAAATATATTTTAGCCCCCCAAACTACCACCCTTTCTCCGGATGGCCCCCCAAACTACCAATGCTTAGATTCTGGCCCCCCAAACTACCACTTTCTTATTTTTTGGCCCCATCCGTCCATTTATGCCGTCAATTTTAAACAAAAATCCGAAAATACCCCTCTTACACTTTGAAATTCTCACGGTTAATTGAGGGGTATTTTCGGATTTTTGGCTAATTTCTGTTAGAATTGACGGCATAAATAGACGGATGGGGCCAAAAAATTAGAAAGTGGTAGTTTGGGGGGCCAGAATCTAAGCATTGGTAGTTTGGGAGGCCATCCGGAGAAAGGGTGGTAGTTTGGGGGGCTAAAATATATTTAACCCTATTTTTTTTTTTAAAAAAAAGAACTATTTTGGTCAGTCGGTTACCAACTTACCCGACTGAAAAAACCATTTCACCGGTTACCGACCGACCGAAAAGTTGGAAATTTTTTTAATTTCGATTTTATAATTAATCGGTAGGCGGTCGAAGTCGGTTCGGTGGCAGTCGGCGTATTTTCAGTAATCGGTAATCGGATAATTTGCCCACCCCTACTCTTAAGTAATCAGCACACAAGTCAGTAAATTGGGGCTTCTTTGAACCTGCATACACACACGCAATTAATTAAATATTCTTCAAAAGGAAATAAGCAAAGCATACAAGTACAACCTCTTCTTTTCCTTGGTCCTTTATAGGACCGACCAACCAAAAGTCTTGTCCATTTTTCATGAGTTGACCGTCAAATAAGGCAAAAAAGTGTTAAGTTTGCGTATGCTCTGGGCTTTGAGGTGGCAGACCGAGACACGAGTAAATGTTCAACGACGTCGTTTTTTCCTGGCCTCTGGTTGTTCTTCATTTTCGTTCTAGTCTCCCCCCATGCATGTTTCATGTGTGGCCGACCATCCCTAGTGGGTGACTGTGTTAGATTCAAAAAGCTGGTCTAGTTTGTCATGATCCCAATTTCGATCGATTGCCCACAACAAATCTTCTTTTGGCTTAACTCAGTTGAGTTTTGGTTGAATTTTTTTGTGGAGATTATTCACCAGGTAGCATATATGGTCCATATGTGAGCATTTAAGTGCCATTAGATTTAATTGTAATGAGTATTCTGCTATGAGATTGTTGTGTGTTGGGAGAAGTTGCTCGATATTTGCTTTCGGCGCATACTTGTTGCCTTTTAAAGTGTTTTACATCGCTAAGGTTTATTAGACTTTGGCTGTTTATAAGTCATTGTGTCCCCTCCTCTCTCAAGGCGTATTTTGAGAGTGAGTTAGGTCCATAGATTTTTACATGGTAACAAAGCCGATTCCTTATGATGATGTACCTTTCCCTCCGGTCAGTTGAACACATGTTTGGCTAAAAGTTGCCACACGTGAATTGGTGTGTTAAAGTGTCCCACATCGCTAAGGTTTACTAGACCTGGGCTGTTTATAAGCCATTGTATCGCCAACTCTCTCAATGCGTCTTTTGAGAATGAGTTAGGCTCATGAACTTTTATATTGCCATTTCGAGAGTGCTTGGGTTTTTACAGTTTAATTAGTATTGTTACTTTTATTGGCTACATTCTGTTGACAAAATCACGATCATGTAATGTTGCTGTCTTGACAGGGATACCGTTTATTTCAGAGTCTTCAAAATATTTAGAATTTATTTCTCTAATATGAAAAGAGCCTTATTGTGACAAGTTTCAGTGTCACAAGCTTCAAGAATGCAATTTCAAAGTTCCAGGAAGATTCTGTGAAGTTTCCAACTCAGCAAAAGTCGGATCCCTTGTTTTCGTCCGGATGGTTCAATGAAGCGGCCTGACGCCTTCCTGTGTCGAGAAGATTTTGATAGCTCAGCGTGCATCCGTCCGAGCGTCAAGGCAACACGTCCAGACACTCTTCAGTGTTCGAGAAGAATCCAGATTTCCTTTGCAGACACGGATCGGGAAAGACAGCTTGCAACCGTCTGAACGCTAGGGCAACACCGTCCGAACGTGACCTTAATATGGAAACGCATGAAGCGCGTTATGGAAAGGCGGTTGCACAGTTCACCATCCGGACGCTATTTGCCTCCGTCTGGATGCCGCCTAAAGAAATCCAAATCAGTGGCGATTTAGATCTTCTAAGCCTATAAATAGAGGCCTCTAGGCATGTATTATTTACAGAATTCAGTATTGAATTCTTTTGTACTTAGAGAGGGTGTTGTGTGATTTGATCAGTTTTGAAGTCTAGCTTAGGAGAAGCCCTAAGTTAAAATATTCCATTGAAGACCCCTTCAGGTAGGAGACCTGATTGAGAAGCGTTCACGTGTAGGTATGTGTTAGAGTGCAAGGTACGATCGCTGCATCAGGGGTATGTGAGTGTTACTGCTTTGTTACTAGCTTTGTCTTTTGAATGGTGGATATCTTGGGTTTGGTTGTCCTGAAGTGGTTTTTTTCTTAATTGAGTTTTCACTTCGTCATCAAAATATTAGCCTCTTTTAAATTCCGCATTTAACATTTTGTTGCACACTTGATCACACACACACGATAAATTAAGAGTCTATTTATTTTTCAAGTATGCAATCAAGAACTAGAAAAGCAGGTCATAATTTGCAGGGCTTCCAAATGTTTGTGTCTAGGGTGGGCAAATTATCCGACTACCGCCTACCGACCGCTTACCGAACCGCAACCGAACCAACATCAACCGCCTACCGACAAAGTTGACTTAACGGAACCGACTTAACCAAACCGACTTAACCGTCTACTGAACGTTTTGTGGGCAAATTATTAGACTACCGCATATCGACCGTTTACCGAACCGCAACCGAATTGACATTGACCACCTACTGACTCTACCGACAAAGTTAACTTAACCGACTTAATCTCCTACCGAACCGACACCCACCCTAAATTGTGTCACATAGAAACTGTAGAAGTACAGTTGATTAGAACCTAGTTTCCATGGAATTGTGAAGTGCATATTGTGTCTATTATAATATAGCCGTTTATTATTTGGATAAGTGTAAAGTGGAAGTGGAATGGGCTCCGCGTTCATTTTATTGGCAGATATAGAAATTTATGTTTTTCATAGTTAATTATAGAATCTACTACTCATTGGAATCAATCCATTGAATTTTTTCAACTTTAATCTTTGGACAAGTTTATAACCACACCAACATATATATGTTATTTTAACTAGGAATTGAATGATGATCACTAATTTTGAAAATATAGGGGAAAATCTATTGATTAAGGTAATTGAAAGATGATTACCCTTGTTTCTTAGACTGTTTAAGGGCATGGGTCTTTAAATACTTTACCCACAACAAATCTAGCTTCCTTTAGTATTTTCCATTCCAATATTGCTAAGGTGTGCTTTATTTTGACTGTGCATTGTTCTTATTCCCAACCTCCCATGATCTTTGGAGTGCAAATTCTATCTGTTCCAAGCCAAGGGAAACAGAAGGTGTTTCTTTTAATCTTGTAAACTTTACCAGAACTTCCTTAAGATAAAGTCAATTATATGGTTGCAAAGAGATTCTTGCTGCAATAAGAACATTGACATGGGGAAACGTGGATAACAGTCTGAAAGAGTGTTTTGGCTTTCCAATCAGACACTATTATTTAGACAAAAAAAAAAAAAAAACCATTGGTCCCTTTTAACGGTTACTTTTTTTGTGTTTTGGAGTGCTTATATTTTAGGTAAAATTGCACTATTGGTCTCTTTAGTTAACCAAAATTACAAATCGCTCCCTTTGGTATCAAAATTAATTCAGAGATCCATTTGGTTGGCTTAATTTATAAATCGCTCATTGGAGTTAAATTCTGTTAAAAATTTTAAAAAATTCTATTAGCACCACGTCAGCACCAATAAAATAGTGACACGTGTTAATCATAATATTAAAAATATAAATAAATAAAACTTAAAAAATTATTTAAAAGAAAAAAATTGAAAATAGAAAAGGAATCGACAGCCACCCCTTTGGGGGCACCACCCCAGAGCTGAAGGCCACCCCAAAATGTATCTACGAGTGCATTTCGTGTTGAGTTTATGTGGTATCAAGGTATGAGTATAAGACTATATACATAGGTCAACTTCAACCATAACCTGTTAATTTTATGTTGAGTTCGTGAGTTTTTTTAAAAATTTTCAACTCTAGTATGGGGTGACTCATAATAGTCAATAATATCAAGGTAATCATTTTCTTACTACTTTGTCACTCTATGGCCTCTGATTCCCACCGCATTGCTTGGAAAGTAGGAAAAAATTTGATACATTCCCTCACGTGTGGCACTATTGTCCAAACACGTGTGCAACGGAAGGGAAGGCTCAATCCTTTCTCTCAAAGACGCCTTGAAAGAGAAAGGGACACCATGACTTATAAACTTCTCGGCCAAGATAAGCAAACCTTAGCGATGTGAGACACTTTAACACACCCCCTCACGTGTGTCAACTTTTGGCTAAATACGTGTTCAACCGACGGGAGGGAAAGGCCCATATTCGCAAGGAAGTCGCTCTGATACCATGTAAAAATCCATGAGCCCAATCTCACTCTCAAAAGACGTATTGAAAGAGAAGGGGACACTGTGGCTTATAAAGTGCCCAGGTCAAGTTAATCTTGTCGATGTGGGACACTTTAACACGCCTCCTCACGTGCAGCTATTTTGGCTAAACACGTGTTCAACATACGGGAGGGAAATGCCATCATCGCAAGAGACCCGCTCTAATACCATGTTAAAGTCTATGGGTCCAATTCACTATCAAAATACGCCTCGGAAAGTAGGGGAAAACTTAACAACCCATTTATTTTCGTAGAAAAAGTAAACAAGCAAGGCAGAATTACAATGTTGGTCTAAGTCATTAAGAAGATTAACAATGTTGGTTGAATTTCTTTTCTTTTTTTAATAGATTTTGAATTGTTGTTATCCTATTTTTGGGTTTTGGTGACCGTTCCAATGGAAGCCATGATTGTTCTTTGACATGTGAATTGTGAACTCTATTAGGTACTTCTTACTAATTAGCATTTAATCAATTTTTTTCTTGAATCCCTTACAGGATTTTCTTTCTCCAGCAGGGGTTATAAAAATTTTGTGCCAAAAAAATTGCAATTGTTTCCTACTTTATGAAATCAGCAAAATGGATTCTCTACAACATCAGTGATTTGTTGCTGCTATGAACTAAAAGATTTGTTGTCGAATCAAAACACCAATAAGAACAACCGACCAAAAAGAAAGAAGGAAAAGTTTTGTACATTTGAATTCATTTCAAGCTCCTCAACTTGGTTAAACATTAATTACCCACTTAGAATGTTAATTAGCCAAAGTATTTAAGCCTTTCGATCTTCAAAATATTTCAGTGTAGTTTTAATGTTTTAGTCCATGCAGTTATATTATAATGTAATGCAGTTTCATTTGAGGTAATCCCGTTCTAATGTAAAAAAATTTAATTGGATAATGGATGTAGGGTAGGTATGGTTCGTTTTAGTGAAGTGGTTTTCGGTTCGGTTAACCAACAAAGTCGGTTAATTCACCGACTTCATTTCGACAAACTATAATTTTGGAATTTTCGGTTAAAGGAGTAAAGTCAGTTAAAAGGCAGTTGGTAAAGTCGGTTAAAATCAGCTAAATTAGTTAATGAAACGATGTTGTTTTGATGTATATATATATATATATATTTTAAAAAAAAAGAAGACAAAACGATCAAACGAAATGACATCATTTCTATCCAAAGTGTCGGTTCAGTTCGGTCAGTTAAAAGTCAACATACGAGTCACAATTTTTGATACTTAATAACTTATAATTTATAACACCTTAGTTTCAAAACACTCAAAACCGTTACATATGAGAGCGAAATTCCTAGAAGAATTAAGCTTTTAATTATCAAAGATCATATGTGCTGGCCCAAGCCTAATTTTTTTTTTGGATAAGAAAAACTTTATTAAAAAAAAAAGCGTAAGGCGCCCCTAAGTACACAACAAGTATACACAGGAACAACCCAATTATCCCACAGAACAAAGAACCCAAGAAAACTTACAAGGACCTACGCACCCACAACACCCAAAGCCCACAAAAAACCCAAAATACAGAAGATACCCCCATAAAACCCAAAATACAGAAGATGCCCCCATCAAACACCCAAAATACAGGAAAAAAAACCCCAAAATACAGAAGAAACCCATATTAAACCAAAAGAGCAAAACATGCCGCCATCAAACACCAAAATACAGGAAAAAAAAGCCCCCAAAATAAATTTTTTTTTTTAAAAAAAGACCCATCAAACACCGAAATCTACCCCAAAAACACCACAACCCAACAAGCCCCAAAACCATAAACCCGAAATACAAGAAAACCCAAAATACAAAGAAAATAACAAACAAATAGGAAATGAAAAAAAAAAAAATGCAGAAAGGGTGGCGCGTGGCGCCACGCGCGCCCAAGCCAAATTACAACTGCTAGGTTGGAATTCCTTGCAAACACTCCAACAAGTGTGAGTCATCGAGCTTGTATATTTGATATCGTTCTCCTTTAATCCTATACCTGAGACGGATAGTACTTACCTTCTTCACTTTCCAATAATCTTCACCTCCATTTGGCTGCATACGTAGCACAAACTCTCCCTGCATTTCATAGAAGTCGATAATCTTTAGCCTTTCCAGGTGTTGGATTCCAGAGGGTAGCTCTTTCATCTGCGGGCATGGCCCAATCTCTAGTTGCTCAAGACGGAGCAGTGATCCTCTGTCTATTTCCACCATCTTCAATTTTTTCAACTCTCTAAGTGTGAGCTTCTTGAGTTTTCGAAAACCACCTTCCTTAAAATGCAACTGCTCCCCATCATATGCATGATTGAGGGAAAGGGTAATTAGATTTGGCAAAGCCTGGACACACGACAATGGATCTTCCTTCAATGATGAGAAAAATAAGATTAGTGTGCCCAGATTCTGAAGCTCTAGAATCCAATTGGGCAACTTTTTCAATCGCCCCCTTAGATAGATATGCTCTAGAAATGGGGGTGGTGATGAAATTGATTCTAAGTCTATAATCTCATTTTCACTAATTGAGAATACAAGCAAAGTTTCAAGGTGGGCCAGATTTTGTATGGAGGTACACAAAGCCCTCCCACGTTTTGCAGTCATCCTTGAAATGCCCAAACCCTTCAATTGACTCAACTTTCCAAGCTCTTCAAATAGACCACTCCCATGATGATTTGCCTCAATTAATGTTAGCGCCTGCAAGTCGTTTAAACATCCAACCCCTTCATGTATTTTTACTCCTCGCATGGAATGAAGGCAACTTTTAATTTCAAAGTCATGAGAATGAGCCAAAATATTTCTTAGCTTATAAAGCCTAAATATCTCAATTGGTAGCTCACGCACTGCGGTTTCCGAGACATTTAGTGTCTGTAAGTTCTGTAGTCTACCCACTGACTTTGGAAGTATCTTCACTTTTGTTCTCCTCAAACTTAAGTTCTTCAAGTGGAATAAATTGCCCACTTCTTGAGGAAGATAATCTATAGGAGCATCTTCAAAATCCAACACTTTCAAAAGCTTGAACGTTTTGAACAATTTAACTATGAAAGACCTGGGTATTTCACTAATGTTGAAGAGAAAAACTGAACGAACTCGAGAGTACTGACTTTTCTCAAAAACATTTTCTCTAACATCGTGGATTGATAGGCACCGACTTTTTCCATGGAAAGTTGTGTCACCAGCTTCCAGAGTTTGACAGAAATTCAACTCTCCAGACTTTGATAGGATGATTTCATGCAGCAGATCATGGATTCTGTATTTTATCGTTATCTCGTAATCAAGTTCCCCAAATGAAACTTGAACCAAGTTTCTGTTGATGAGCTCCATTAAGTATTCTTTTGCCACGTCTTCCAATGATTTTCCCTTCTTTCCTTTTATAAAGCCCTCAGCTACCCATAGCCAAAGTAATCTTGCACCACTGATTGAGTAGTCCTCCGGAAAAATACCGAAGTACAAGTAGCACGGCTTTAGGTAGCACGGAAGATCATGATAACTAAGAGAGAGAATGTTAGTGATACTTGAAAGTTGGGGATTACATTCTAGCTCAGAACTGAGACTATCGAGCAACTTTTGCCATTCTAACGGCACCTTCTCCTTTGTTGACAGAAGACCACCTATGGCAACAATTGCAAGGGGTAGACCTTCACATTTTTTTACAATGTCCATAGACATTTTCACCAACTCTCTCGGACAACACCTATGGAACTCGGTTTGGAATGCCTTTCTGCAAAACAATTCCCAAGCCTTGTCTTGAGATAGAGGTTGTAGCTTGTGCACTTGATCGGATAAAGATTCTCTACATGAAACACCAATGAGATCGCTACGTGTTGTGATGATAATCCTACTGCCTCTGTCATTGCATGGTAAAGCATGTTTCACAATTTCCCAAAACTCTGTCTTCCAGACATCATCAAAAACCACAACATACCTCTTTTGCTGTAAACATTTCCTCAGTTGGCTAATTAATGTGATCTCGTCTGTCATGTCTATTTGCACTGGAGCAGTTTCTTTTGCTTGGTAGATTTGCTTTATCATGGACATGAGTATCTTCGACACGTTGTATGACTGAGACACAATGATCCAAACACGGCAATCAAAATGTCCCTTCACTGATTCATTTTCATATACTTTCTTAGTAAGAGTTGTCTTACCAATTCCGCCCATGCCTACCACTGAAATCACTGAGCGTTTAGATACTCCCCCCATCAACCTGCTTACGAGTTCATCCCTTGTAGACTCAATACCCACAACTTCATCTTCCTCAATGAAAAGTGAACCCACTCGAGGGTCATGCCATGTAACATTTGTTGCTCTGGTACTTGATCCTTGATCTGAAGAACTAAAACCATATCTTTCACTTCGTTTCTTGATTTCACGGACTGATATTTTGATATCTTGAATCTTGGTTGCTATGTCATGATGTGGTTTTATTTTTTTCAATAAACGACCAATTTGTTGGAGAAAAGTAATAAAATTTTGCTGATGAAGACGTTGTGCCACGTGAAGAACGTATTCATCTATTACATCTTCTATATCATATGCTACTTCTCTCACTTGTTTCACCCACGTTTTGACACCATCTTGGAGGTCTCCTCCTTTATCAGTATCTTTGAGAAAACACTGGATGCTCTCCAGTTCATCTCGAATGTCCACAACTTGCTGGTGGACACCCTGTAGCAATTTTGATTCATGAACGATTAACTGAACCAGCTCGTTGATGACAAGGGTCACAATGGTTTCTGTCATGGTTTCCTGTCTGATGTTCACCTAGTTAATGATACTGTCACATTTAGAAAAGAATTTGGGTTTATTGTCACGGCCCAAGCCCAAAGGAAGACATGTTGCCTACTAAGAACTTTTATTTTTCTTTTCTAAGTAATCGTAATATCATTAAAATTCAAAAGCGCAACTTAGTCACATAGGAATTATACAAGAGAAGCACTTAACTAAAAGGAGAAATGAGAACAAGAAATCCTGAAAAGTAAGCAAATTAGGAAAGACAAGAACAGTTGTTCAAAGGTAAAAAGTATTGAAGAACAAATACTATTTATACTAAGAACTAATATGAAACCTAATTGTAACATTTTCTTACAATTCTAGTTTATCCAAGAACCGATTATTTATATACCAAATTACTTATAAAACATCAATTAGATATCTATAAATATTCCAACATAACATAATACAAAGTACTTTTTTTTTTCTTTTTTTTTTTTTTTGTTAAAGTACCTTGTAACTACTAAACACAAGAAATAAAAAAATCCCAATTCGTCTCTAAGATATATTCTGCTTTCAGCATCACAATCTAGGATCCAATATACTAAGAAACTACAAACTCGAAGTCTCTTCTTCCAACAATACAAATAACTAATACAATGACATACTTTCTGAAACCTCTAATTCTAACCAGAGACTCCAAAACTGAGTATCGATCTTAGTTCGAGGGACCTCCCGCCAATTTTGAATTTTATTTTTTTTAAAAATGAAAAATAAAAAGGATAACCTAATGCATTGTAAGCATATTTTGACTATGAACCTATCCAAGGTCACATGATAAAGTAATCATTGATATGCCATGAAGACATCAAATATACCACAAAGACATCAATATGCCATAACGATGTCAATTATGCCACAAAGACATTAATTATCAAAATCCCGAGGATAAATTCATTAAAATGCTCACATGTTTAATTTTCAATGTAAAATTCATCAATTCTAAGGTGAAGACAACCATTGTGTTGAGGAAACAAATTGCACAAGCGAGCTAGCCCATGATACTCATGCCATATTGCAACAATAATATTGCCAAACATTCTTCTTAGCCTGTGTCAAAATCAAGTTTGCATCAACTAAAAGAAATAAGAGAAAACTTAATTTGCTTATCATCCCTGATCTTTTATCATTTTTGCAATTATATTCTTAAAAAAACTTTAATAGTGTTAATTTAGTATATTCATCTTTAAATGTTTTTTAATTTCACCCATCTGTTAGAATTTTACGTTAAATCTTAATCAAATGGTTAAGCCTTATCCAACACCTCTCCCCCCTTCCCACCAAACAATAATTAAGCCTCATCCAATCAAATGGTAAAGATGATGGCTTATGGATACCTCAACTTTTAACATAACTGTCTTTTTCATAAAACAAGTCTCTCTCTACTAAGTTGTTTAAGTTTGATGTAATCAAACAATTATTACATGAAAACAAGGGAAAATAACGCTAAATCACTAAAATTGACTAATCAGCCAGCAAAATAAAGAGAATGGGGAAAACAGGGAAAAATAACCCTAACTCGAAAAAACTGATATTTAAGAATGAGCCTCCAACAAATTCAAACCCTAATTCAAAATTCACCACATTCCTTCAATTATTTTTAACAAATTAGGTATTCCTCCAACAAATTGAAACCTAAATCGTAATCCTACAACATCACTCAAAGATAAAACATGAATACAAGGTGGAGGATGAGAGATTGAGAGGGAAGAAAAACACACCTGCAGGGGTTCAATGGAGGCGAGTTGGTGAGAGCAAAATTGCTGCGTACATAGTGGGATGGCAGTGGTACGATGCAGCTTACTGGAAGGAATTTCGTGGCGCTAGAGAGAAACAAAATGAGAGAGAGAGAGAGAGAGAGAGAGGAGATCAAAACCATATGCGTGTGGCTGGACCTGGCGCAAAAAAGAAACAAAAAACAAATTAAAAGAGAAAGATTGAGTTTTGAGAGCGAGAGGCATCGGGGGGGGGGGGGGGGGGAGCAATTTGCGAGAGGTGAAAATGTCTCTCATTTTTTTAGGAACCAAAAAAATAAAAATTGCAAGACTTCTGGCATTGTTCAAGGTTGAATGAAATTTGTAAAAATATCCATGTCTAAATCTTTAAATTATATATATATATTTTGGTATTTTTAAAATTTTTGTAAAATCTTAATGGAAAGGTGAAATTGAAAAAAATTAAAAGATATATATAAATTAAATTGATATTTTTTAAAATTTAAAAATATGATTATAAAAGTAATGAAAGCTATGATAGTAAGGGAAGTTTTCTCGAGAAATAATATTTCGACAGATTCTGCAATAAGCGGCAAAAACAACAACATCTGCATTTAGTTTGTCAGAATCCAAAGAAACATCATAGACTCCTATACATTTAGTTCTACAAAGCCCAGAGAAGCATCACCTCTCCCTTGTTAGAATCACTTTGACCATTTTATTCAACTGTTTTTATGTCACTCATATTTCCTTCTTCCAACTACCTACTTCTCATAAACGCAAACACCCACAACCTAAATCTTCTCCTCTGAAGCAAACCCAATGAAAACAAGAACACCCACAAACCAAAAACAAGAAAACCCCATAAAAATCCAATGTTTAAAGCAAAAGAAAAGAATACCCAAAAAGAAGAGGCACGTTCAACAAAAATAAAAAATCTATGCTCACAAAGAATTAACATTGAAGATTTTACCTTGAATTATATACGTTGGGTATGGCTGCATTTTGTGGGGGTGAAGAGTTTGACAAAAATGTTGGCAGGGAGGAAGGTAGCTTGCGGGTGGTGTGATGGCTGCTGTTTTTGACTTACGATGGTGAAATTAGCTTCAGTTTCAGTTAAAAAGAATTCAGAAGTTACAGACACCACAAAACAGAGGGTATTGGCGTTACATAACTATATGGTGATCATGCTATATTTACCACAGATGGAGATGAACTGATATATATGGATCCGGAGTATTATATATATATTTACTTTCAGTCTGAACCAGCAAACACGCAATTAATTGAATATTAATTCTTCAAAACGAAATAACTATACAACCTCTTCTTTTCTTTCGACCAACCAAAAGTCTGGTCCATTTTTCAGTTCAAAGCCAATTAAGGAAAAAAGGGTCAAGTTTCCGTACGCTTTGGGCTTTGAGGCGGCAGGGACGCGAGTCAATGTTCAACGACGTCGTTCTTTCCTCTGGTTGTTCTTCATTTTCGTTCTAGTCTAGCTCCCTCATGTGTGGCCGACCATCCCTAGTGGCTGACTGCCTGACTGTGTTAGAATCAAAAAGGCTGATCTAGTTTGTCATGATCCCAATTTCGACTTTGGAGATTGATGAGGTCAGAAACTTTCAATTAAGGTGTATTTGTAAGTGGGTGTTTGGCTGCTGGTTTAAAACAGGAATTGAGGGGAATCCAATCCAAGGTTCCTTTCAACTATTTATCTTATCACCACTGCCAATTTCATAGCAATTAAGCTCCCTTTCTCACTACTCACAAGATGAGTGTTCTTGATTATTTCCCTCCACAGCCAAGATGCTTAAGGAGGTGTTAAAGCTCCCAGCAGCCCCTTGTTCTTTAAATATTTTACCCACAACAAATCTAGTCTTCCTTTAGTATTTTCCATTCCAATATTGCTAGGAGTGCTTTATTTTTTGACTGCGCATTGTTCTTATTCCCAACCTCCCATGATCTTTGGAGTGCAAACTCAGTTCCAAGCCAAGGGAAACAGAAAGTGTTTCTTTTAATCTTTAAAACTCCACCAGAACTTCCTTAAGATAGAGTCAATTATATATATAGTTGCAAAGAGATTTTTGCTGCAGTAAGAACATTGAAATGGGGAAACGTACGTGGATAGCAGTCTGAGAGAGTGTTTTGGCTTTCCAACCAGACACTCTATTAAGGACTTAAGTAACAATTCAAACTATTAGAAAATAAAGAGAAGGCAGTGAACACAGAGAAGGAGAACAGGGAAGAAGAAGAGAAACACAAGGGAAAATTAAGGACTACATTGTTGCTGATTACACTACATGTTCTGATTACAAAATAGTCTAATATATAGACTTAATGAGAAGGGTAAGAACCAAAAGACAAGGAAAAACTAAAGGAAAATACAAGTAGGTATGGGTGGAGAGGAATGGCTGCTGGCATGGGAGTGGTTGATGACTTGTTGCAGAGATGCTTGCTGTGCTGCAGAGGATGGTGTGGTATAGGTGGAGAGGAATGGCTTGCTCAGAGGATGGCTTGCTGGTGCAATGGTGACTAGTGATTGTGGAAGACTTGTTGATGCAGAGATGGTGAGGTTGCTGCAGACTTGTTGATGCTGATGAGTGGTTAACTTGTTGCAGAGGTTTATCCTCTAATACAGACTTCATCCTAGGTTGGAACTCACCAGCCAATGCAAGTCTTATTAACCATTTGGTTAGTGACCAGCCACAATGTGAAGAATTTTATCATTACATATAACAGAACTACACAATTTTCATTGTAGTCCCTGTGGCTTCGAGGTGCATACCTTGTCCATCACTGAAACTGCATGGCAGTTTGATCCTCTAAGACTCACCCTTGCAGACGCTCTAACAAGTCCGAGTCACCGAGCCTGTACTAAATCCTATACATGAAAACAGAGAGTATGTAGCAGGCCGGCTTAATATATTTTGAGGCCTCCGGCGACAAATTTAGATAGAGCTTTTTTCTTTTTATATATTTAATTAAATAATTTTAATTTTCAATCATTCTTTTTCCTTTTTGCCTTTAATTTTTTCCAAACGACTTGCAAAATTCATTTTTGTTAAGAGACATTTAATTTCAATAGATGTCATAGTTTGTGTTGAGTTACATATAATTATTTTTATGTAGAATTTAATTTGCGCAAAACAAAATTTACTTTATTCTAAAAATTATTTTAATCGACAAACTAAGTCAATATGTTGCTTTTAAGTTCATGTGAAATTATGAGTTAGTAACTATTTTAATGGTGTAATTAATGTAACTTTCCATTTTCTTTCTTTTTCTCCTTAGTATATTGGAATTCAAATCTTTGTATTTATTTTTTACGGTAATTGAGGCCTTAAATAGAAAGTATTGACTAACTTTTTTTATCATAATATTATTTTTTACCATAATTGGGACCTTAATTAAAAAGTATTGACTACCTTCTTCTTTTTTTTGTCATAAATGGGGCTTTATTTTTTACTTTTTTTTAAAAAAAAAAAAAATAAAATAAACTTGCATTTCATAGACGATGAGAATCTTTAGGCTTTTCAAGTGCTAAATTCCAGAGGGTACCTCTTTTGATCCTCTGTCTATTTTCACCATCTTTAATTTTTTTCAACTCTCTGAGTATGAGTCTCTTGAGTTTTCGAAAATCATCTTCCTCAAAATGCTGCTAGGCAAAGTCTGGACACACGGCAATGGATCTTCCTCCAATGATGAGAAACATGTATAAAATTAGTGTGACCAGATTTTGAAGCTCTGGAATTCAGTAGGGCAACTTCTCAAATTGCCCCCTTAGAGAGATATGCTCTAGAAATGGTGGTGGCCGGTGGTGGAATTGATTGTAAGTTTATAATCTCATCTTCATTATCCTTACTGGACGAGGGAAATATATTCCTTATTAGACTCTAACGTAATTCCTAAGAAAAGATTACATCAATAGCCAAGATGCTTAAGGAGGTGCTGAAGAGATATAACATTTTGCCACCCTAAGACACAACTCTTGACTACCTTGTCCATGTGGTAAGGTGGTCCCATAGCTAGCTTTAGGGTTTTTTTTTTTTTTTTTTTTTGTTCAAAAAAAAAATAAAAAAGTTAACACATAAACAAAAGTAATCAGGAGTTGTATCTTGAGGTGGCGATGTATCATATCTCGGTGCTGAAAGCTTCCGACAGCCTTCTTTAAATGTTTTCCTTTTAGAGCTTTCACCAATAACAAATCTTCTTCCTTCAGTATTTTTCATTTCTAATTTTTCTAGGAGTGCTTTATCCTTACTATGCATTGTTCTTATTCCCAAACCTCCCATGATCTTTGGAGTGCAAACTTTGTTCCAAGCCAAGGGAAGCCGATTGTATTTCTTTGAATCTTTAAAACATGTGGAGGTTGTGATGACCTTGAGGGTTGTTTTCTATTTTTTTAGCTGTTGCATGGTGGGGGTTCAATATGGATCACGATTAAAAAGGAAGGTGGTGAGGAGGTCCTTGAAGCTCTTGGTGGTTTGCTCGTGGATCTTGGCCAGTATGGCGGGGTGGCTTCCAGTTGGGGTGGAGATCATGAGCTAGCACTACATAAAATCCGAGAATTCTAGATGGTTTCAAACCATCTAGAAATTGCAAAAAACCGTTTGGAAAAAAGTCCAAACGGTTTATTCTAGACGGTTTCAAACCGTCCAGGATCGGGAATCCGGGTTATGGACGGTTTGAGCCAAACCGTCTGGAATTCAAGACGGTTTGGCCCAAACCGTCTAGAATAATGATTTTTTTTTTTTTTTAATATTAACCTCGTTGGCACAAGAAAATCTTTAATACAAAATTTTTTATATTAACCTGCAAAAATCCAAAAAAGAATTATATTAATCCCATGGGGTCTATTTTTTTTTCTTGGTATTCTTAGGGGTAGAAAGTTTTAGAATTGGACGCTTGTTTTAAAATTAGATGTTACATGCGTAAATAGAAAGAGATAATTTTAATTATTTAATCAACACTTTAACACTTCTCATCACGTGTTGGCTTAAGCTCTCTTTTTAATAGGTGGGGCCCAACAAGTGAAATATTTAACTAAAGTTGTGAGTGAATAGTGGAGTCAATATTCGAACTCATGACCTCTAGCTTTAATACCATATTAAATCACTACTTGTAATAAAAACTTAAACTTATAGGAAAATGTAAATTTAATCATCTAATCAACACTTTAACAAGATGATCTTTAAAAGACAATGTCGTCGGTTTTAAAAATTTTATCATTTAATCTTGGTCGTCCTTTTTTTTGAAGGTAGATATCATTGTTTTACTTTACTATACAACACTGAAGCCTGATCCAAAAAAAATACCAAGAAAAAAACCATCCATTTGCTCCTATATAGTTTAGTATATATATGTGGCAGATTGACTCGGTTTTGAGATAATTTTGCAATACTATTTGTTTGAGAAAATTTGTTACGTCAAATCATATCTTACCGTCAGGTACGTGCATTAGAGGACCAAATTTTAAGGTCCTAACTAATTGAGTCGCCAATGCTACCTATGCTAGCTAATGCTTGAACTCCTAAAATAGACAATAAGGTCCCTGTATTAATTTTGAGGTCATGCATTAGAGGACCAAATTTTGCAGAAGAAAGGACCCCAACTAGCGTGCTCTTTGCTAGCTTGTACATTTCTTGTGTGAAAATAGTAAGAGAGGCAGACACCAGCATGGCAAAAGAGGCTCAGTCGATAAGCATTGGTTCAGTTTCATATGTTAATGGAAGCAGCTTCATCATCATCACCGAATGTATTGAGTTGCCTCCCATGATCAATTCGGAAGGCCTGTGGAACTACATTCCTTCTGGGACTGTGTCCTGTACGCTCCCACTACTTCTGCTCCAAATGGTTGTCATTTTCATTCTCACCCAGGCCTCTCATTACATTCTTAAGCGTTATGGAGTCCCCAAATTCACTACACAACTTCTTGTACGTGCTCTCTTCAACATCCTCCCTTTGTTTTTTTTTTTTTTTTTTTCTGTTTTTTTTTCCCGTTTTCTAATCGGGGTAACTGCCTAATCGAGGCTGCGCTTGATTATATTCCCAAGACACCGTGCAAAGCTCCATCTCCACACGGGTCAAATAAGGCTCGAGCTTTTGCCCGAATGCGTGGCCCAAGAATTGTTTGCACTCAAACTAAGGGGTCGAACATTAAACTTGATGCTTCATGAGGCATAGGACCAAGTAACTTACCACTGAAGCCAACCCCTTAGGGTTAATTTGATATTTATCTGTTTTTCTTATCTCACATATTTACATATTTGATCAGATTGTTGAGCTAAAGATTCTATTTATTGTAACTGAACAATTGTCTTGATTTTATGTGAACCAGGTCGGCATAATCCTTAGCCCGTCTCTCTTGGGGCGCTTTAGAATATTCAGCAATATTCTGTTCTCGATTAAAAGTCTAGAAATAATTGATATGCTATCTCTCTTTAGTTATGCAATCTTTATTTTTGTGAGTGGGGTGAAAATGGATATGAGAATAATAAAAAGAACCGGAAGAAAAGCCTTGTTTACTGGTGTTGTATGCATGTTGTCTCCTTTGCTAATTAGCTTGTTAGTCCAAATGAAACTCCGAAGATTGTGGCTGAAGGACGAAGAACAATATATGATTCCATTTTTAACAATAGCACATTGTGTAACTCCGTTTCCGGTCCTTGCTTGCCTTCTTGAGGACCTCAAGATCCTAAATTCTGAACTAGGTCGATTAGGCCTATCTGCAACATTGGTAAGCGATATCTTAAGCTGCTTGGTCACAGTCGGTGGCACCTTGTTTAGAATTTACCAGGAGCAAGGTAGCATGCTCGCCGCTATAGATCTAGGAGCAGTCATCACCTATATTATAGTCATTGTATTTGCAATTCGACCAACAATGTTTTGGATAATCAGGCAGACACCAGAAGGCAGGCCTGTCAAAGGCACATACATGCATACCATCATGCTAATGGTCCTTGGCTCCGGGTATCTTTCTTATTTTCTTGGTCATACTTTACTCTTTGGACCTTTCATTCTGGGTTGGGCAGTACCGGATGGACCGCCTTTAGGATCAGCTATTGTCAACAAGTTCAACTGTCTCATTTCAGATGTGTTTTTGCCACTCTTCGTGACTACTTGTGGGATGAAGACAGATCTGAGTTTGATCAAATTCGATAACAGCTTCATGATAGTCAACGGAATCCTCATTGTTTTGACTTTTGCGGCCAAAGTAGTGGCTTGTTTGGTTCCTCTCTTGTACTCCAAAATGCCCTTAAATGATGCTTTGGCACTTGGTCTCTTATTGAGTTGCAAAGGTGTAATCCAACTTTTTTACTACACATTTCTCGAAGTTACCGGGGTGAGTATTTCATTTCTCCCTCTCCTTATACTTTCCTAGAAAATAGAATTACCCTTCTTCTTCTTCTTTTTTTTTTTTTTTTTTATAGGATGAACATAGATCCTTTTTAATTCAAGCCTACAATTCATTATGGGCAAAAAAAGAAAAAGAAAAAGAAAATTGCATGATGGATTTTTCTTTCTTATCCCCTTACTTACTTTTCAACATTCAATACTTACCCTAAAGAAAAATCGACATTTAGATGCAAAAAAAATGAACAAACCATTATAATAATTTTTTGGGATAATTACACTTAACCCCCCTGATTTATCTACGGTGTGGCGATTTACCCCCCAATGTACCAAAATTAGTACATGACCCCTCTGAACTTGCCAACGTGTGACAAAATCAACCTTCCGTCCAATCGACCGTTCGTTTGGACGGAAAATCAGTCACGTGCAAGTCACGTGATCGTTTAAGACAGAGACCCTCCCCAAGTCACGTGACTTGCACATGACCGACTTTCCGTCCAAACGAACGGTCGATTGGACGGAAGGTTGATTTTGCCACACGTTGGCAAGTTCGGGGGGGTCATGTACCAATTTTGGTACATTGGGGAGTAAATCGTCACACCGTGGATAAATCAGGGGGGTTAAGTGTAATTATCCTTAATTTTTTTTGTTTTGCCAATTTGATGAGTTGATATTTCATGGCTAAATTATTTTAAGCATAAGTCCTAGAATGAAGAATGAAAGGAATTGATCTTTTGGAAACATCATACTATATTGAACAAGGTCACCTGATGGTTTTATCCACTACTTTTTATTTAAGTGCAGATCATAACAGCCCAGGTGTTCGCTTTGTCATGTGTTAGCATCCTAGTGACTGCAATTTTCGTGCCACTCCTGGTAAAGTTTATGTACTATCCTTCAAGAAAATATGCAGGTTACCAAAAAAGGAATATTATGCATTGCAGAGACAGTGCAGAGCTCCGAATCCTAGTCTGCATTCATAGGCCAGATAACATTGCTGCTGTAAACAAACTACTTGAAGTCTCATGCCCATCTAGTGAAAGGCCCCTTACTGTTTATGTGTTTCACCTTATCGAGTTAATTGGACGAGCCTCCCCTATTTTTATTTCCCACCAAATGCAAAAAAAGGCTGTGTCCAATCATTCCTATTCGAAGAATGTCATTCTTGCCTTCAATCACTTTGAACAAGGCAATCAGGGTGCTGTATTAGTAAACATATTCACATCAATCTCTCCACTCAAGTACATGCACGAAGACATATGCATCCTTGCATTGGACAAACTCACATCCCTCGTAGTACTCCCGTTCCATCGAAAATGGTCTATTGACGGTTCTGTTGAATTAGAGGACAATACATGGAGGACCTTAAACTGTAGTGTGCTTGAACTAGCCCCCTGCTCTGTTGGCATCCTAATTGATCGCGGTCATTTCGGCCACTCAATGCTTTCATTAGAGTCATCATGTTCTATTGCCATGATCTTCTTAGGAGGTAGTGATGATCGAGAGGCATTGACTTTTGCCAAGCGCATGGCCAATCACTCAAAAATTACCCTGACTGTGGTTCACTTTGTTGCCGTTGGCAATGAAGGTGATACCTATTGGGACGAATTGCTCGACAATGAGATACTAAAGGATGTTAAACTTAACAATGTGGGTGATGAATATGTGATATACCTAGAGGAGATGGTGAAAGATGGGCCTCAAATGGCATTGACAGTTAGGTGTATAGTGAATGAATATGACCTTATAATTGTTGGTAGACGATATAACGTAAAGTCTCCTCAGACATCTGGGCTTGAAGAATGGAGTGAATTTCCAGAGCTGGGGACTTTGGGAGACTTGCTTGCCTCATCAAATCTTAACAGCAGAACTTCTATTTTTGTGGTGCAACAACAAAAGATAAAGACCTAGTCCTCGGCTGGGGAAGCTGGAGCTCTTAACCTTCTAACCTATTCACGAATATGAAAAAATATCCATTCACCTTCTCACGGTGGATGTACAAAATTATACGCGAGGGAAATATGTGGTTTATTGTTAGGTCTTTTCTGTAGTAATATGAGAGATCTGAGATCATGTAACATACTTAGGGTTTCAAAAATTCTTTCTTCTATTTGGGAACTTGATTGAAATGGAAATGACAGAATTTTGTAGAATGAAATGGTGTTCGGATAGATTTTTTAATGACTAATGTGGAATGAATGAAATGAAATTGATGAATTGTATTGAATTATAGTAGCCTGATTCAAGGTACTTGGCCTCCAAGAAACGAATACAAACCGGATATTTTCTTCTATGAGATTATACCTGCAGATGAGCTTATATATCAGGACTTAGCCCCGACAACCCTAATCTGACTCGCTTACATTTCTAACCATTTGTATCAAAAAAGAGATGTGAGATAGCTGGCCCTTGATAAATTATTGTTATACCATGAAGGTTATTTAAGAATTATTCCCTGATAATAAGTCTTGATAAGAATTTGCCACTATAGTGAACAAAAAAGGTGACTAACCCTTTTCACCTTTTTACACCCTTAAATTTTTGGATAGGCGAAACGCCACTTAATCCCCTGAATTTTCATCACTTTTGCAATTTCTCTTCAAAGTTCAAAAACTCTCAATTTAGTGTATCAAACTTTTAATTTTTTGCAATCTTACCCATCCTAACAGAGGACGTGAAATTACCAAAATACCCTCATTTTTTTATACATATATAAAAAATGAATGGCCTAATATATAATTTTGTAATTTTATAAAGTTTACAAAGATATATGGGTCATTTTATCATTTTTACCGTCTAATTTAACTCCATACCTTAACGAGAGGGGTGTGATTGCAAAAGTGATGGAAGTTCAAGAGTGTTAAGTGGAGTTTTTCTTTTTTTAATATGATGGATCTTGTAATTATAATTATATAGGCTAATTAGTCTAAATTGTTGAACCCTTTATGGAGAATCAATTTTAGGGATGATAGTGTAATATATGTGTGATTAACCTCCCTAAGCATTCTCCCCCCTATGAGAAAAACCCTGAACAGATTGAACCATTTCATTCTTCGACTATGGGCTAGTATGTTGGTAAAAAAATTCTTCATTCCATCTGGCCCTCCTGCTTTGGTGAGCTTAAATTGTTTTATGGTTTGATAAATCTCAGCATTCTGTAGGAATGGCACAAATAACTTTGTTTCCCTTCTATGTAACAATGGGAGTAAAAAAGCTTTCAAGCTCCCCTTAAAG
Source organism: Alnus rubra (assembly GCA_028654335.1). Lineage (NCBI taxonomy): Eukaryota > Viridiplantae > Streptophyta > Magnoliopsida > Fagales > Betulaceae > Alnus > Alnus rubra. The sequence continues at coordinate 48,534 of JAJPGS010000128.1, read as the reverse complement.
GGTGGGGTTTGTAGTAGCAAAAAGATTGTTAAAATAATTCACAAAGTGTTCTCCAATTCCCTTCCTACTATTAATCCAATTCCCTTATCAGTTTTGATACAATTAATACAATTGGAATTCCTATAGATTTTAGTAGAAGTATGAAAATATTTGAAACTGAGGTCCTTACGGGGGATAAAGTTTGTAAAAAATTTCATACAAATCAACCAACTTCTAATAGTGACATGTGTCCCTTGTACGTGAGAGACACATATTTAAATGCTTATGTGTACCTTGTACGTGAGACACTATTTTACACATAAAAAGATTGTTAAAATGTATTTCTCACATGCTTTTTTAATAGTTTAAGAAACACGTCATTTTTAAAGGCTGATTTGTATGAATATCTTACCAACCAAATGTAAGTAGAAATATATTTCTCCAATATTTTATTCTAGTGCTTCTACTATAAAAATTTCAAAATTATTAGTAATTTTCTCCGCATTTGAATCCTCTCCGGTTGAAATTGTCGGAAGAGGAGCCGGTTACTTTATGTAAATGGGTAAAAGAATTTAAAAAAAAAAAAAAAAAATGAAAGGACAATTTTAGCCTTGTCCAATTTCTCCTAGGTAGTGTGAAGTTATTAACAACGTCCGTAGACCAGTGAAGTGGATAACGTTTCTTTCCTTCGAAATTCAACTTGGGATATCACGAAACACAGTGAACTAAACCATATGCAGTGAGATTTCTCACCTCTCCAATGGCTTCCTCCCTTCCTCTTCACCATCCCACCCACTGCTTCACCTCCAACCCCAAGGTCCCAACTCTCTCTCTCTCTCTCTCTCTCTATTTACTTCTTTATGTGCATTTTTTTTTTTTTTTTGTCTAAAATTTTGTTGTGTATGTGAAGCAGTTGAAGAATTTTCACCATGGGTGTTCAACACGACCCAGTTATTCTTTTGCTACCGACACCCAAAATCACGCGAAACCCATTAGAGCAACCACTGAGACTCCTCCATATCCGATATACCAACCTCCCCAAGTTGAAGAATCAGTCTCTGAGGTAAAAACCTCTTTTCTTCATTTTTTTTTTTTTTAGTCGCTGAGAAAACGTAAGGATAAAAATGTTGGACTTTTTAAAGGCAATATTGCATTGATTTTAAAGCTCATATATACAAGACGGTGAATTTCCATGTTCATTGGAAATATACTAATAAACCAAAAGGGAAGTTGTTTGGGTCTTCATTTGTAAAGCATTCCCATTTAATATATGGTTTTTTCTTGGTATGATATTAAATTTTCTTTGCTGAATATTTTATTTTATTTTATTGACATAGTTGGAGCCTGCAGACCCTGATTTCTATAAGATAGGGTATGTACGGAGCATGAGAGCTTATGGAATTGACTTCAAAGAAGGACCAGATGGATTTGGAGTGTATGCAGCAAAAGATGTTGAACCACTTCGCCGAGCCAGGGTGAGTTGCTTCACTTGACGAGTGTTATTGATGACATTATAACTTCCTAATCATTAGAGTGCCTTTTTTGGATTTGGCTTAGTTGCTATGAAAAAGACTATAGGAGATCTCATGTAGTTTTTACAACCGTCTAGATTTAATATCACTCTCTCTTGTTCTCATGGAAAACTTAGAATTAAATCTGGACAGTTCTTCAGTAGTTTTTTTACGGCACCTAAGTCAAATCTTTTTTGAATTAGCTACTGATCTTGTTCTTGCAGATTTTTACAGGACTACTGATGTTTTGTGTTATCAATCATTTTCAGGATTTGATGTCATGGTCAATCATGGAGTTCCTTTTCTAGTTTTCTATTGTAAATGTAGCTTTGTATTTAATTGTGCAGGTAATTATGGAAATTCCACTAGAATTGATGTTAACCATAAGCCAAAAGCTACCATGGATGTTTTTCCCAGATATAATACCAATAGGTCATCCTATATTTGATATTATCAACTCAACCAATCCAGAGGTAATATCAATTTTCCCTTACTATAAAGTAATTAATACTTAATTGCTTACTTAGAACATTCATTGTATATTAGAATAGAATTTTCCTTAATAGACTCTACTTCCAACATATAATTTATTCATTTGTTTAGTTCAATGGGCGAACAAGTTTGTTTGTTTACTGAATTTTCAATTAATACCTTTTTTCCGTTGCTTTTTTTTATTTGTCTGAGTGGATTTTCATTTCGTGTAACTCTGTGGCAGACAGATTGGGACCTAAGGTTAGCATGTCTTCTTTTATATGCATTTGATCGGGAGGATAACTTTTGGCAGTTGTACGGTGACTTTTTACCTAGTGTAGAGGAGTGCACTAGCTTGCTTTTAGCTACAGAGGTACGTGACTGCAGTCTGTAAATCTTTGGAGCTCTAATGGCTGGAAATTTTTGTAGTGTTTCACTCCCCTGTTCATAGATTCTCATTTATTTTATCTATATTTGATTACAGTAAGGTTTTCACATGAAGGACATCCCTTGCAATTCTTTTTTTTTGGGTGGGGGGCGCAATTTCTTCGTCATCATTCAAACTCCTGACTTTGAGTGATAAGGGGAAAGAGAATAAAAATGTTACGCCCTGCCCCAAAATACAAGGGTGAAAGTGGAGTTTTCCCCAAACTACCACAAGACGCTACTACTATTTCCTTTTAAATAAATCAACGTAGTGGGATACCTGTAATAAATTTTTACATTTAATTTGACCGTATAGAGATATCAAGTAAACAAACCAGAGCTTCTATATCATTACCCAATATCAATACATTATCTAGTATTATCACGAAAAGATTAAATGAATATTATACATAAATATATGGCATTACATGAAGCCACTATGATTGTGTTAATTGTGGCCTTAGAAATCATAATCATAGAAATTTGGCATCAACTTGAATGGATGAAGTGGTCTGTTACTTTTGAGTCCAAGAAGTGTTCTTTACTGGTAGAAACTCTCTTAGAGTCATTCTAAGAGTCAGTTCGATAATTCTTGACAGTTGTTCTTTTAAAGCCCTTCCACAATTATTGACCATGTTGTTCCGTATTGCTCTATATTTGCTATAGGAGGATCTTTTGGAGCTTCAGGATGCTAAGCTTGCTTCAGCTATGAGAGAACAGCAACACCGAGCCTTGGAGTTTTGGGAAAAGAACTGGGTACTAAGAAACCTGTTTGTCTTCTACTATTGCAAGCATTCTGTTTATCATTTTCCATTATGTACTCCAGTATCTTATTAAAATCTTTAATAATGTATTTGTGTCTGTTTAACTGCACTCAGCACTCAAGTGTACCACTTAAAATAAAGCGCCTTGCCCGTGATCCTGAGAGATTCATTTGGGCAATGGGTATAGCACAATCACGATGCATTAGCATGCAATTGAGGATTGGTGCACTCGTTCAAGATTCAAATATGTTAATCCCTTATGCTGGTAACCTTTTATTCCTGTAAATTCTTCTAATCATATTGTCTAATAGTTTTACCCTTGACAATGGTATATTGCAAAGATAAAACCATGCGGTGTCGGAATATACTAATTTTTCATTGGAATTAAATTTTGTGAATTTGATAAAAAAAAGTAATGTAATCTTCTACACAGAATTCAATTTATTTTTGTAATTTACGTAATGTAGACATGGTACTTTGTCAGACAGTAACGCGTGAAACCTTTTCACTCTGGCAATGGGGGATAGATTATGTGAGAGGTTTTATGTATTTTTTTCTTTTTAAGGGATTTCGGTAAGCAAGTTATGGATATAGGTTTAGGTTCTTACCTGGTTTGACCTTATGCTCTGTATCTTTGACTTTATGTGGTGAATTATTTGTACTCTATTCCTTCTGGTGCCCTTAGATTAGAATTAGGTTGTCCTTAGAATAGTTTCCCATTTGTATGCTTGTGTGATAGAAGAAATTCTTAGTAAATGAAGCTGCCGAGGCAGAAATCATCCTGAAAATTAGTATATATATTCCTCTAAAATAGACAATTTGCTAGACTTGCCTTTAGGGTGCATTTTGATGTTGCTGTGTAATATGAGGTGTCTTTAGTACTGCTTAGTATTGCATTCTAGTAGCAAGTTTCTTTCAAGAAAAGTTTCATTGTGATAAAACCCACAAGGAATATTTTGGTTTCCCTAGTCGTTTGATGTCAGTAGAAACTGGAATCCACTTACTATGCAAGTTTGGGGATGTATAACAGACTCAAAATATTTTTCCCTTGTCTTATGATAAAAGAGCTCTAGTGAAGTTCTTAACAGGAAACTTTTTCTTGCAATATGTATCAAATGGGACATGCTATCAGGGCGCCAGCTGATGACCAAATACTTTTTAGTGGTGAATTGCATCATTATAACCAAGTATAAAAATAAGGCTAAAATATAAATTTGTCCCTCTAAGTTTGTGTGTGTTGTCAATTTAGTCATTGTATTTCTAATTTGGTCTATTTAGAACTTGAATTTCAGATTGCATTCAATGTATTCCTTCCGTCCGTATCCATACCATTAGTGTCACATGAGACCAGATGATCACCAAAATGACATCGTACTGTTGGCAATTTGTCTAAAATACCAACCTCAGATAAACCCTCAATTTTGTTTTCAAAAGCTATTCCCTGTCTTTTATTTTTTTATTTTTGAATTTGGTGAGTTAGGTGTTTGAGAGCCATAAGAAGCTGAGATTGGGGTGATCAGACTTCTATGGTGGCCATGAAGGCTGGGACCCACTCATTTCGTTCCTTGATTGTGTTGGTGCTTGAGGGATCATTTTGAATGTGATGAGGAACTCTAAGGACTAATTGGATCAAATTAAAAACAGAGGGATGAAAACAATACATGCGAACTTGGATGGACCATTTTAAATTTTTGCCTAAAAACAGTGTGGTACATTCAATACTATTTTTGTAGAAGACTAAGGGGAGACATGACAGAAAATGTATCAGTGTAACTTCAAGTTTTAACGTCACTTCCAAAGCCAGAAGTGTAATGACTCATTTTATGATCAGTTTATATTTGTTTCGCTCCTTTTATGGAGTCTTTAACTGTTGTCGCTCTTTATATGTTTCTATTTGTTGTGTAAGTTGGCTAGTTTTTCATTAGATATATGTTTGATAAACTTGCTCATATTTTTGCCAGACATGCTAAACCATTCCTTTCAGCCAAATTGCTTTTTCCACTGGCGTTTTAAAGATCGTATGCTTGAAGTGATGATAAATGCTGGACAAAGGATTAGAAAAGGAGATCCGGTAATATTTTTTTAAGTTTATCAAATAGTGATTTCGTCAATTCTCTGCACAGGCAAAGTGTTTCTTCATGTGGAAAATCTGTGAAAGTTAGGATTGTGCAAATCAAATTGAAGTTATAAAACACTCTTTAGCATATAATAAATAAAAATACTAAAGATAGTCTAGATTATGCAAAAATGACAATAATGTTGATACTCTTTATTGCCAGTGAGCCTTCACAACCATAGACCCATTTGTAGCCGTAATTGAGTGGCAAAAAATTTCCTTCTCTAGTTGGAAACCAAACATAAAAGTTTCAACCACTGCTGAAACTTTGTTGTTTATAGATCTCACCACATAACTGCATTTACCGAGAAGGCCAATAGAGTAATTGATATTATCTGTTTTCTTATTCATTAACTCACTCTATGTATATGGTACCTGTTTCTTTATATTAGCCATTTGTGACATGACTTTGGTGATCTTAATTTAAATTTGTTAATTTTTTATTTTCTTATAAACTTGATCTACTCACAGTACTATGAGTGGTGATGCAATGGAGGTGGACAATGTTATACACGTTATTAAGGAGATTGTACAAGAGATACACCTTGATGTGCCCCTTGTATTGGGTCAGGACAGATATCTGAGGATGAACATTGAAGTTAGTGTAAAGAAGAGTAATTTTTTTAATAAGAAAATAGACATTGAATTAAAAGGCTCAAATAAAGGGGCAGAACCTAGTACACTGAGGATTTACAAGAGTAACACCTGGATTAATACTGTTGCACAGACGAGTAATTGACTTCATGAGATATATATTTAAGATCATCTTGTTAAGAGAACAACTAAGTGCCAGTCAAACTCCTTAGAATGCTTATTAGTTTCCTTTTCCTTGTCCTAGTCAGTGGTATGGATTTTGTCTAAGCTAAAGAAACCCAATGATAGTAGTTTATGTCTAGTAGTCGTTTTCCCTCCAGATTAATATGTTTTATGTGAGGGCATGACTTTAGAGCTGAGGCCTTGTAAGAGCAAAAGTTATAAACAAAAGGTATGTTCAGGTCAGTGGATTGGCCTTATGAGATAGTCCATTGAGGGATTAATTTTGAATCTTATTTATAATAAATAAGATTGCTGCTTAAATCCAAACTCCCTAACTCCAATACAGTATGTGTAATCAAATCCAGAATGCATGCACTTGGTGGGGTTTTGAATTTTGTTTCTTTAAGAGAAGTTCAGCCAACTATATAATCATAGTGACTACAGAACTTAAATTGTGATTTGGCTCTTATTAGAAATTGTTCATTTACACTTCAATTTGCTGTCCTTGCATTTTTGGATAAATTATCTAACTGCAGTGCATGTAAAGGATTTATCTATCATAGATTCAGGACTGTAAACGTGTGTGATTGTTTTTACTAAGATTCTTATTCTTTGTGGAACTCTTATGAAGTATTATTGCTTTTCCTAACTAAATCATAGCACTGCTATTCATGAAATCAAACTTGATGATATAATTCTGATAAGATCTAGTTGCAGAAAAGTATCTCAACTTTTAAATGCTATTCAGTGTGCATAAATTTTCCATTTGAGATTATGGCTTGACATTCTAATTAGAATTGGTTTCCACTACAGCTATTTATTTTGAATATCTTACTCCTTGTGTTGTTATGCAGAACAAATTATCACTTGTGTTTGATTGCCAAAAAAAAAGGAACTAGGATTAGTTGTATCTTAGTTGTATCTTCCTAATGCCACACCATCTGCTGCTAATTTCATAAATTTCACAGATGACCGTCGATTACCTGAGTGGACAGAAGAATGACATGTTCATGCAACGATATGGGTTTTCATCATCTGTGGTACTTTGCTTTCAGCTCTTCTCTGTTGTTTTTCCTGTTTCAGATGATGCTAATCTAGTTGAGATAGTAATACAAGTCAAAAAATTGATACTGCTTTCTTTCAAGTCCAGAAAAAGAAAGAAGAAAATCTTTTCAGAAATGGTGATTTTGTTTTTCATGCAACTGCTTTAAAATTAACATAGATTAAAGTGACAAACTAAGGAAGTTCTGTTGATTGGATTACTCATAGTGATTCAGCCCTTAAAATAGAAGAGAGGAAAAAGAAAAGGATTATTGATTGTTTTTAAGGAAGGCGTAAGTGCAATATCTTGATACCACCTTAGAATACAGTACCAACATAATTTTGGTTGGTTTTAGAAGCTTTAGCAACATCTGAACAAAAACTTCAAAAATCTATGCACTCTGTTCTTCATGTCAAATATTGTGCACGATGTGATCATTACTACTAATCTTTTTGCAACTTCCATAACATTTAAGCATGAACTTTCTCATACTGTAATGTCATATCTTATCAGTTCTCCAACTGTGTCAACCTCTCAGGGTCCAAACGGTTTGATAAACTTTTAGTGGTTTAGATCATAGATAGGCTTTTCTCAAGCTTTTAACTTGAACTTTAACACAGCGATGTCTTTGTCATGGTTCAACGTTTCTGACCAGATGGTCAAGTCTAGTTTCCTAAAAACACTGAATCAACAACCAAATAGTACTATTTTTCTGATACTTTCTAAGCCCATAGGGGCAAACATGGAAATTTTGGGTTCATGCAACATTTTCATATGGTTTACGAATCCTCCTTAGCTGATACTGAGGAGAACATATTTTTATTGTTCAATGAGTTCCCCTCCACCACCCACCCACTTTGCTTTTTGTTTTTATTAAGATTAGTGGTAAAAGCCTTTTAAGTGTCAAACTTCCCTTTCCTCTTTCTGTTTCCTGTTCGAGGACATTAAGAAGGCACATAACGCCTGTATACTCAACACTCTGTGGTGGTGCATGTTTTGTGTTCTCATTAGGAGATTTTCTTTGTGAATAATCATCTTAATTTTCTTCTCATGTGACTTTCTAAGGTAAGAGAGCTCTATCTGAGGGTTTATATATGAAAAAAAAAAAAAATTGAAGTGGGAGCTCTAACTTCTTTATTGGTTTTCTATTTGCTGTGGGTGTGAAGGATTTTTTTTTGGTATCAAACAACTATAATAAATGTTATAGATTTAAAGCGTCACCTTTTTTTTTCTTTTTCTTTTTTTTTTTTTTTTTTTTAAAGTTACATGTAAAAGCTACAGTTTTGGAACATTTTATTTTTCCTCCTATTATTTTCTGATATCATCCTCTCAACAATATTCCATCATGTTGGCCTCCTGGTATATTTGAATTAAAGAAAATCTTTTACAATAGGAAAAGGCTATCATGAGATTGCCTTCTCATGATATCTCTTACTTTTGCATATCTCTTGCATGAATTTCAAGACATGCGCCTAGCCGTTGGATGGACAAACTTCACAATGATCCAACATTTGAATTTTGTGGAAAAATAGTTTGAAGTGCTTTCATGAGAAGTTCTTGGACCTGTGTGAGTCATTTTAATTCAGTACATTCTCAACTGAAATTATATGGATGTAATGCGCTTAATATGAATTTTCTATGCCATGACCCGTGACTGATGCTCTTACCCAAAGTCCCTATAATTATTAGGGTGCTTGAGGGTAGAAGAGTGCAAGCATCGTCTTTATAGCACCTCTGTTTAGAATACTTTGAGAGTTATATTTTGTAATTGTAAATTTCTTGAAATTAACTTCAAATTTATATCTGGTTCGTGTGGGCAGAATCCTTGGGATGTGATCCAGTTCAGAGGCAATGCACGTATTCATTTAGATTCCTTCTTGTCAGTCTTCAATATATCTGGCCTTCCTGAAGAGTATTATCATAACAGTATGGATTATCTGATATTTACTCCTCATAACTTGCTCAATATTAATTTGTTTTAGCAATTAGAATCTGGAATTATCGTCCAAACGATCCCAATAACATTCTTAGCAGGTCGGCTATCTAATGATGGAGATACTTTTGTTGATGGAGCGGTCATAGCTGCTGCAAGAACAATTCCCACTTGGTCAGATGGGGATGTGCCTCCAATCCCAAGCATGGAAAGGAAAGCTGTGAAGGAGCTACAGGAAGAATGCCAACAAATGCTTGCAGAATTCCCTACTACCTCTGAGCAAGACCAGAAAATCCTAGGTAAGGTTGCTATGCTAATCTGCATTGATAGTAGGATTCTATCTACTTTTGCCTTTAAGCAACTTAGGATCAAAATCTTTTAACATTCCTGAAAATGGGATCTTATGCAGTTGGCTTTCTTATTTCTTTGTCTAGCTAGCAGACTACTAATATATTCCTGAAAGATAATGGTATTGGTATAGACATTTGAAGCTTATAATTTTCCCCCATGTTACTGCCAGATTCTATGCCGGAAGCTAGGAGGACGCTTGAAGCTGCAATCAAGTATGCGGTCTTCCTTATCATTTTCAGAGCTTTTAGGCTTCTACATGTTGTTAAAGTGAGACCCTCTGTTAATTATTGCTATGTGGACATGCGCAGGTATAGGCTACACCGGAAGTTGTTCATAGAGAAGGTCATTCAGGCATTGGAGATCTATCAAGAGCGGATTTTGTTCTAATCCTCAAAGTTTTCAAACTAAAATGATGTAGGAAAATTTTGTTTAGCTAAATTGCCTAAAGCGTCATTCATCGAAGTAATAATGTTTAGAAATCTGAGTTTGTGAAAAGTTGTGTCTTTGCACATTTTATGTTTGTTCTAATCCTAGCCCCAAAAAAGCAAAAAAATTGATTATCAATTCGGCATTTACCACATTAGTATTTATTATATTTTATCATATTTCAAAAGTTATAAATATTGATATAATAATAATAATAATAATAATAATCCTGGTAATTTAATTCGAAAACAATAATCAAGATTTTTTTTTAATTAAAAAAATGCATGATAAAAATCATAAAATACCATAAAATTCTAGAAAATATTAATCTGGCCTAAGCAATGGCCTATTTTCTTTTTTATTTGATAAGTAAAAAATTAAATTGCATTAAAAAAGCGTAAAATCGCCCCTAAACATACAAGAAGTATACAAAAAGGACACCACAAAAAAAAAAAAAAACAAAAAAAAAAGGAAGTAAGAACACCTGAAAAACTCGAAAGATAAAAGAAATGTTACATCAAACCCCCAACTTCTTGCCTTTAATCTGGCCGGAACCCATACTCCTAACATCAAAATTAATCAAACATTCTAAATTCTTGACCCTTTTTTTTTTTTTTAGGAGGGAAGTCAGAGTCATAGTGCTTATCTTTTGCAATCAAAGTCAAGAAATCCAGAAAATCAGATCCCACAAACGAAACCCCCATCGTGCGAAAACGTGACCTAGTATCTTGCACTACCGATAAACAACAACTCTTTCCTTTAGACCAACCTCTTTCGAAGATTCTCCCACCTCAAAGACCCTAGACGACATACCAGGTAAAAACTGGGGACGCCTATACACAAAGGAGAACGGCCTTGGCTTTGGAGGAAACAAAACCCACTGAAAATGGGGAATGGTAGCAGAAACCCCGGGAGGACCTCCAAACTTCCCAAAATGAGGATCCCCACCAATATTCCTTACCAAGGCAAGGGCATCTGAATGCACCACTGCCTGCCGAAGGAAAGATCCTGAAGGAGCACCAGAAGCAACGCTGCCTACCGAAAGACGCCCAAACTCTGCATGCCCAACACCACCATACGAGGCACCAGGCTTACCAAACTAATAGTCCTCAACACTTGACCTCACCAAGTCAGAGCCAGCCGACGAAAGAACCACTACCTGCCAATGGATAAGCCCTAAACCGGAAGAACTTAAGTTCATAGAAGACTGCACCCTAGAAGGAGGATCACTAAGAAGCACCAGAGGAAACAACACGGCACCAACAAGAGGGGGGGGAAGAACGGTAGCCTGCTTGACGGACTCGACCACTAGAACGAGCTGCCAAACACTAGATCCACCCCCAGAAGGTGACAGACCTAGATCCACCCCAGAATTTGCCGCCGACATCAACTCTGGCTGAATAGCGCTCCCTCCCAAGGACCTCCGTCGGACGTTGAAGACACCCTGGACCCGATCCCCACCCAAAAATCGCACCACAACCCAAAGACAGCTTATGGCCCGAAACAACGTCCAACTTGGCATTGTGCTTAATCACTTTAGCCCTAGCATGAAAACCTTTAAAAATAGACTTAAGCCTCTTTAGCACCTGGCCCGCCACAAAGCCCACCCTTCGTTTAAACCCAAACAAAGACTTAAAGCCCATCTGTTTTGAAAAACCACAAGCCCAAGCCAGCGCCTTGGAGAAGCGACCCAGAATTTCAAAAACCTTCTCAAACACTCCAAACACGCCATCCCCCCCTCCCCCCCCCCCCCCCCCTTGCAGTGAAACGTCGCCCTTAACAGCTGAATCCCTAGACATGGCATCCAGTCTACAGACACAACCTCGAGACCTGATATGATCATCTACACGATGGTCCATACCCAAGGGACAACCGCTTGCTTCTCCAGAGCGGAGCAATCTATCGCCTAGCGGACAACCTCCATCTCCATACCCAGCGGCTGTGACCTCTCCAAGTCGCACCTGTCCAGCAAAGGCCAATCGCCAACAATCTTTGCCGCAACCCTAGTTCCTGAGTTCTAACCCAGAAGCCGGCAACCTAAGGCAGAGACTGTTGTTCATGAACTCACCACCTCCGCAAATGACGGACGTCTTGTTCCTTTCCCCAACTTAACTCCCGGCGGAGAACCACCAAAGGACCCAACTGTGGTTCCCAGAAAATCTAGAATTTTGCTCAGCTCCCCAGAAACATGGCTCCACCCTCACCCATCTCGATCTTCAAGAAAGAGAATACGCCCTTTCCGGCCTCCGTCGTAAACAGCTACCTCCAAGAACCGCTCAGACCTGTTTTCACCTCTCTTAGTGACAGTCGCCTTAGACCCCTCCCTAAAAGGATTTTATGAAATCCTCGATCCCAGGATTACCCAAAACTTCTTCCACCCTCGACAGCACCCAAGTAATGTAGCTCAACCCGAAAACAGCAGATCTTGAAAACCCTTTTCTCTTTTCCTCCACCCAAAGCTCAGTAGACCCTGCTTCCACCGAGAATTGGAAGGACTTCGCCCCCACAAAGAACCGGTTCTCCATCAAGCCAAAACCGGCACCCCTATAGGGAATGCATCCCTAAATGCTTCATTTTTGGGAGAAGCCTGACGTAAGCACTGTCTCATTACCTTGATCTAACCTTACTTTCCTTTCGCAGATGGATCTCAAAGAAAGTTAGGAATCGTGTATACGATTGCCTATTTTTCACAAAGTCTATTATCTATTTATCCCTCTAAACTAGGGATGTAAACGAGCCAAACTCAGACGAGGAGTGCATGTCTAAGCTTAACTCATTTAAATTTATTACAAGCTCGAGCTCTGCTCCTGAGCTCATTTATCACAAGCTCATCTAACGAGTTTTAAAAATTAAAAATTAAGCTCAATTCGGCTTAAAAAAAAATACCAATATTTTGTGGTAAATTAGTCCAGTTATCACTAGTTCCTAATCTTTATAGTTTACATTACTATGAATTGTATAATTATGAGTTAGAATTTAGGAATTATGTGACATTATATGACTATAATTTATACTTTTATATATATATATATATATTTTATATCATATTCATATGAATTGTTAGATTATATTATAATGTATATAATTAGATCATATTTAGTCACTAGTCATACAAAATAAGTGTTGTTGTCTTATTGATATAAATGATGAATCATTTGTTTATTACATAATTTACATTATATAATGAAAACACATTATGCCCTATCAGTATATCACCTAATTTCTAAGATTTAGTATCATATAAGCGAGTGAGCTGAGTTTTATACGAGTTTGTATCGTTTAATAATCGAGTATACTTTCGTGTTCACGAATAGCTTATTTTATAACTGAATCGTGCACGAGCCGAACTTTATCGAGCCAAGCCCGAACGAGCTCACGGGTACCTTTTGCTTCGTTTACATCCTTACTCTAGACCTCCCGCAATGGCATAAACTGATTTGCACATAAACGCATGCCTACTGCCTACATTTCCAACCAGACACTATTATTTAGACAAAAAAATAAATTAAAAAAATAACAAATTTTGCTAGCACCACGTTAGCACCAATAAAATAGTGACACGTGTCAATCAAAATAAAAAAAAATATAAATAAATAAAACTTAAAAAATTATTATTTTAAAAAATGAAAATAGAAAAAGAACCGACAGCCACCGCTTTGGGGGGCGCCACCCCAAGAGACAGAGGCCACCCCAAAATACATTTAGGGGTGCATTTTGTGTTGAGTTCATATGGTATTATTGCATAAGTATAAGACTAAATACATAGGTTAACTTCAACCATAATTTGTTAATTTTGTGTTGAGTTCGTGAGTTTTTTTTTAAATTTCCAACCCTAGCATGGGGTGACTCCTAGTAGTCAATAATATCAAGCTACTCATTCTCTTACTACTTTGTCACTCTATGGCCTCTGATTCCCACCACATTGCTTGGTTTACTAGCTCAGAATCCAACCCATATGACCCATGCAAAAGTTCATGGGCCCAATCTCACTCTCAAAAAACGCCTTGGAAAGTAAAGGAGAAACTTGACACACTCCATCACGTGTGGCACTATTGTCCAAACATGTGTGCAGCGGAAGGGAAGCCCAATCCTTTCTCTCAAGACGCCTTGAGAGTGGAGAAGACACCATGGCTTATAAACTTCTCGGCCAAGACAAGCAAACCTTAGCGATGTGAGATACTTTAACATGCCCCCTCACGTGTGATAACTTTTGGCCAAATATGTGTTCAACCGATGGAAAGAAAAGGCCCATCATTGCAAGGAACTCACTCTGATACCATGTATAAGTTCATGGGCTCAATCTCACTCTCAAAAGATGCCTTAAAAGAAAATGGGACACTATGACTTATAAAGTGTCCAGGTCAAGTTAATCATATCGATGTGAGAAACTTTAACACGCCTCCTTACGTGTGACAACTTTGGCCAAACACGTGTTCAACATACAGGAGGAAAATGTCCCTCATCGCAAGAAACCCGCTCTAATACCATGTTAAAGTCTATGGGCTCAATTCATTCTCAAAAGACGCATTAAAAAGTAAGGAAAAAACTTAACAACCTATTTACTTTCGTAGAACAAGTAAACAAGCAAAGCTGAATAACAATGTTGGTCTAAGTCATTAAGAAGATTAACAATGTTGGTTGAATTTTTTTTAATAGATTTTGAATTGTTGTTATCCTAATTTTGGGATTTGGTGACCGTTCCAATGGAAGCCATGATTATTCTTTGACAATTGTGAACTCTATTTGGTACTTCTTATTAATTAGCATTTAATCAATTTTTTTCTTGAATCCCTTATAGGATTTTCTTTCTCCAGCCGGGATCATAAAAATTTTGTGCCAAAATCACATATGATAATAACGAAAAATGCCATTGTTTCCTGCTTTATGAAATCAGCAAAATGGATTCTCAACAACATCAGTGATTTGTTGCTACTATGAACTAAAAGATTTGTTGTCGAATCAAAACGCCAATAAGAACAACTGGCCAAAAAAGAAACAAGGAAAAGTTTTGTACATTTGAATTCATTTCAAGCTCCTCAACTTGGTTAAACATTACCACTTAGAGCACTCCAATGGATTATCTATTTGCAACTTTAAGCTAGAATAGATAATAAAGTGTTAAAAAGAGACTCCATCAGCTTATGTATTCCAACTCTATAATAGATTTTCTTAATTCCATAAATAGTGGAACTCTACATGTAGAGTTATACTATTCACTTATCTATTTTTTTATTCTTTATCTTCACTTTTTTAGCTTTGCTTTTTTCCTTTTCCTTCCACCACTCCACGTTCTTTTTTTTTTTTCTTCCTTTATAGTGGAGATTTAAGAGAAAGTGTGTAAAGTAGTGGAGTTATAAAGCGGACCACGTGAAAAAAATACTATAATGAAATAAATAAATTAAAAATAATAAAAAAATAATATAGAGTTAAAAATAGATAATCGGATGTTTAGTGCATTTAAAATTCATTAGCTAAACTAGATAAAATAGATTTTGATTAGCTATTCTAGATTAAAAAATACATAAACCATTGGAATGCTCTTAGAATGCTAATTAGCCAAAGTATTTAAGCCTTTTGATCTTCAAAACATTTCAGTGTAGTTTTAATGTTTTAGTCCCTGCAGTTATATAAAAATTTAATGCAGTTTAATTTGAGGTAATCCTGTTCTAATGTAAAAAATTTAATTGGATAATGGATGTAGGTATCGGTTCGGTTCAGTGAAGTGGTTTTCGGTTCGATTAACCGATAAAGTCGGTTAACTTGGTTAATTCACCAACTTCATTTCGACAACCTATAATTTCAAAATTTTCGATTAAAGGGGTAAAGTCGGTTAAGTCAGTTAAAATCGGCTAAAACAGTTAATGAAACGACGTTGTTTTGATTTTTTTTTTTTTTTAAAAAAAAAAAGATAAAACAATTAAATGAAACAACGTCATTTCTAACAAGTGTCGGTTCGGTTCGATCATTTAAAAGTCAGCATACGAGTCACAGTTTTTGATACGTAATAACTTATGCTTTATAACACCTTAGTTTCAAAACACTCAAAACCGTTACATATGAGAGCGAAATTCCTTGAAGAATTAAGCTTTTAATTATCAAAGATCATATGTGCTGGCCCAAGCCTAATTTTTTTTTTTTTTTTTTTTTTTTTTTTTTTATAAGTAAGAAAAACTTTATTAAAAAAAACGTAAGGCGCTCCTAAGTACACAACAAGTATACACAGGAACAACCCAGCTAGCCCACAGAAGAAAGAACTTAAGAAAACCCACAAGGACCTACGCACCTACAACACCCAAGCCCACAAAAAACCCAAAATACAAAAGACGCCCCCATCAAACACCCAAAATACAGGAAAAAAAAACCTCCCAAAATACCAAAAAAAAAAAAAAAAAAAAAAAAGACCCCATCAAACACCCAAAATCTACCCCAAAAACACCCCAACCCAACAAGCCCCAAAACCATAAACCTGAAATACAAGCAAATCCAAAAATACAGGGGAAATAACAAACAAATAGGAAATGAAAAAAATGCAGATGGGGTGGCGCGTGGCGCCATGCGTGCCCAAGCCTAATTACAACTGCTAGGTTGGAATTCCTTGCAGACGCTCCAACAAGTGTGAGTCACCGAGCTTGTATATTTGATATCGTTCTCCTTTAATCCTATACTTGAAACGGATAATACTTACCTTCTTCACTTTCCAATAATCTTCGCCTCCATTTGGCTGCATACGTAGCACAAACTCTCCTAGCATTTCATAGAAGTCGATAATCTTTAGCCTTTCCAGGTGCTGGATTCCAGAGGGTAGCTCCTTCATCTGCGGGCATGGCCCAATATCTAGTTGCTCAAGACCGAGCAGTGATCCCCTGTCGATTTCCACCATCTTCAATTTTTTCAACTCTCTGAGTGTGAGCTTCTTGAGTTTTTGAAAACCGCCTTCCTTAAAATGTAGCGGTTCCCCATCATATGCATGATTGAGGGAAAGGGTAACTAGATTTGGCAAAGCCTGGACACACAACAATGGATCTTCCTTCAATGATGAGAAAAATAAGATTAGTGTGCCCAGATTCTGAAGCTCTAGAATCCAATTGGGCAACTTTTTCAGTCGCCCCCTTAGATAGACATGCTCTAGAAATGGAGGTGGTGATGAAATTGATTGTAAGTCTATAATCTCATTTTCATTGATTGAGCTAACAAACAAAATTTTAAGGTGGACCATATTTTGTATGGAGATACACAAAGCCCTCTCATGTTTTGTAGTCATACTTGAAATGCCCAATACCCTTAATTGACTCAACTTTCCAAGCTCTTTAAATAGACCACCCCCATGATGATTGTCAATAGTTGATAGCGTTTGCAAGTCTTTTAAACATCCAACCCCTTCATGTATTTTTACTCCTTGAATAGAATGAAGGCAACTTTTAATTTCGAAGTCATGAGAATGAGCCAAAATATGTCTCAGCTTATAAAGCCTAAATATCTCAATTGGTAGCACACGCACTGCAGTTTCCAAGACATTTAGTGTTTGTAGGTTCTGTAGTCTACCCACTGACTTTGGAAGTATCTTCACTTTTGTTCCCCTCAAACTTAAGTTCTTCAAGTGGAATAAATTGCCCACTTCTTGAGGAAGATAATCTATAGGAGTGTCTTCAAAATCCAACACTTTCAAAAGCTTGAACTTTTTGAACAAGTTAACTATGAAAGACCTCGGCATTTCACTAATATTGAAGAGAAAAATAGAACGAACCCGAGAGTACTCACTTGTCTTGAAAACATTTTCTCTAACATCGTGGATTGATAGGCATCGACTTTTTCCATGGAAAGTTGTGTCACCAACTTCCAGAACTTGACAGAAATTCAACTCTACAGCCTTTGATAGGATGATTTCATGCAGCAGATCATGGATTCTGTATTTTATCGTTATCTCGTAATCAAGATCCCCAAATGAAACTTGAACCAAGTTTCGGTTGATGAGCTCCATTAAGTATTCTTCTGCCACGTCTTCCAATGGTTTTCCCTTCTTTCCTTTTATAAAGCCCTCAGCTACCCATAGACAAAGTAATCTGTGACTACAAATTGAGTAGTCCTCCGGAAAAATGCTGAAGTACAAGTAGCATGGCTTTAGGTAGCACGGAAGATCATGATAACTGAGAGAGAGAATGTTAGTGATACTCGTAAGGTGGGGATTACATTCTAGCTCCGAACTGAGGCTATCAAGCAACTTTTGCCATTCTATCGGCACCTTCTCCTTTGTTGAAAGAAGACCACCTATGGCAACAATTGCAAGGGGTAGACCTTCACATTTTTTGACAATGTCCATCGACATTCTTACCAACTCTCTCGGACAACACCTCTGGAACTCGGTCTGGAATGCCTTTTTGCAAAACAATTCCCAAGCCTTGTCTTGAGATAGAGGTTGTAGCTTGTGCACTTGATCAGATAAAGATTCTCTACAAGAAACACCAATGAGATCACTACGTGTTGTGATGATAATCCTACTGCCTCTGTCATTGCATGGTAAAGCATGTTTCACAATTTCCCAAAACTCTATCTTCCAGACATCATCAAAAACCACAACATACCTCTTTTGTTGTAAGAATTTCCTCAGCTGGCTAATTAGTGTGATCTCGTCTGTCATGTCTATTTGCGTCAGAGTAGTTTCTTTTGCTTGGTAGATTTGCTTTATCATGGACATGAGTATCTTCGACACGTTGTATGACTGAGACACAGTGATCCAAACACGGCAATCAAAATGTCGCTTCACTGATTCATTCTCATGTACTTTCTTAGTAAGAGTTGTCTTACCAATTCCGCCCATGCCTACCACTGAAATCACTGAGCGTTTAGATACTCCCCCCACCAACCAGCTTACAAGTTCATCCCTCGTAGACTCAATACCAACAACTTCATCTTCCTCAATGAAAAGTGAACCCACTCGAGGGTCATGCCATGTAACATTTATTGCGCTGCTACTTGATCCTTCATATGAGGAACTAAAACCATATCTTTCAGCTCGTTCCTTGATTTCACGGATTGATATTTTGATATCTTGAATCTTGGTAGCTATGTCATGATGTGGTTTTATTTTTTTCAATAAACGACCAATTTGTTGGAGATAAGCAATAAAACTTTGCTGATGAAGACGTTGTGCCACATGAAGAACGTATTCATCTATTACATCTTCTATATGATATGCTACTTCTCTCACTTGTTTCACCCACGTTTTGTCACCATCTTGGAGGTCTCCTCCTTTATCAGTATCTTTGAGAAAACACTGGATGCTCTCCAATTCATCTCGAATGACCACAACTTGCTGGTGGACACCCAGTAGCAATTTTGATTCATGAACGATTAACTGAACCAGCTCGTCGATGACAAGGGTCACAATGGTTTCTGTCATGGTTTCCTGTATGATGTTCACCTAGTTAATGTTACTGTCACAATTAGAAAAGAATTTGGGTTAATTGTCATGGCCCAAGCCCAAAGGAAGACATGTCGCCTACTAAGAACTTATATTTTTCTTTTCTAAGTAATCGTAATATCATTTAAACGCAAAAGCGCAACTCAATCTGATAGGAATTATACAAGAGAAGCACTTAACTAAAAGGAGAAACGCGAACAAGAAATCTTAAAAACTAAGCAAATTAGGAAAGACAAAGACAATTGTTCAAAGGTAAAAAGTATTGAAGAACAAATACTATTTATACTAAGAACTAATATTAAACCTAATTGTAACATTCTCTTACAATTCTAGTTTATCCAAGAACCGATTATTTATATACCAAATTACTTATAAAACATCAATTAGATATCTATAGATATTCCAACAAAACATAAAACAAAATACTTTTTTTTTTTTTTTTTTGTTAAAGTACTTCATAACTGCTAAACACAAGATATATTATGCTTCCAGCATCATAATCTGGGTCCAATATACTAAGAAACTACAAACTTGAAGTCTCTTCTTCCAACAATACAAATAACTAATACAATGACATACTTATTGAAACATCTAATTCTAACCAGACTCCAACAGTCAGCTAACTGAGTATCGATCTCAATTCGAGGGACCTCCCGCCAATTTTGAATTTTATTTTTTATTTTTTAAAAAATGAAAAATAAAAGAATAACCTAATGCATTGTAAGCATATTTTGACAATGAGCTTATCCAAGGTCACATGATAGAGTAATCACTGATACGCCATGAAGACATCAAATATACCGCAAAGACATCAATATGCCACAACGATGTCAATTATGCCACAAAGACATCAATTATCAAAATCCCAAGGATAAATTCATTAAAATGCTCACATGTTGAATTTTCTATATAAAATTCACCAATTCTAAGGTGAAGACAACCATTGTGTTGAGGAAACAAATTGCACAAGCGAGCTAGCCCATGATACTCATTCCATATTACAACAATAATATTGCCAAACATGCTTCTTAGCCTGCGTCAAAATTGAGTTCGCATCAACTAAAAGAAATAAGGGAAAACTTAATTCTCTTACTATCCCTGATCTTTTATCATTTTTGCAATTATTTACGTTAAATCCTAATCAAATGGTTAAGCCTTATCCAACCCCCCCCCCACCAAATAATAATTAAGCCTCATCCAATCAAATGGTAAAGATGATGGCTTATAGATACCTCAACTTTTACCATAATTGTCCTTTTCATAAAACAAGTCTTTCTCTACTATAGTTGTTTAAGTTTGATGTAATCAAACAATTACTACAGGATAACAGGGGAAAATAACCCTGATCATTACAATTGACTAATAAGCCAACAAAATAAAGAGAACGGGAAATACAGGGAAAAATAATCCTAACTCGAAAAAAAAAAAAAATTGATATTTAAGAATGTGCCTCCAACAAATTCAAACCCTAATTCAAAATTCACCACATTCCTTCAATTATTTTTAACAAATTAGGTATTCCTCCAATAAATTGAAACCTAAATGGAAATCCTACAACATCACATAAAAGATAAAACATGAATACAAGGTGGAGGATGAGAGATTGAGAGGGAAGAAAAACACACCTGCAAGGGTTCAATGGAGGCGATATGGGGAGAGCTTGCTGCGTACATAGTGGGATGGCAGTGGTACGGTGCGGCTTACTGGAGGGAATTTTGTGGCGCTAGAGAGAAACAAAATGAGAGCGGCAGAGAGAGAGAAAGAGAGAGAGGGAGAGATCAGAACCATATGTGTGCAGCTAGACCTGGTGCCAAAAAGAAACAAAAAAACAAATTAAAAGAGAAAGATTGAGATTTGAGAGCGAGAGGCATCGTGGGGGAGAGCAATTCGCGAGAGTGGTGAAATACCAGAGGGGGATTATGTTTCTTTGTCAATTTAGTCTTTAATTTTATTTTTTTTTTAATTTTATCAATCCGTTAGAATTTTTGGTTAAATCTTAATGGAGGGGTGTTAAAATTTCTAAATTATTTCTCTTTTTTTAGAAACAAAATGAAAATAAAATAAAAAATTGCAAGACTTTAGGCATTGTTCAAGATTGAACGAAATTTGTAAAAACATATATGTCTAAATTTTTGAATATTTTTTATATTTGGGTATTTTGAAAATTTTTGTAAAATCTTAACGGAAAGGTAAAATTAAAAAAAAAATATACTAAATTAACATTTTTTGAAATTTAAAAATATGATTATAAAAGTAATGAAAGTTATGGTAGTAAGGGATTGAAGTTTTTTGAGAAATAATATTTTGGCAGATTCTGCAATAAACATCAAAAACACCAACAACTACATTTAGTTTGTCAGAATCCAAAGAAACATCATAGACTCCTACTACATTTAGTTCTACAAAGCCCAGAGAAGCATCACCTCCCCCTTGTTAGAATCACTTCTCATAAACGCAAATACCCATGATCTAAATCTTCTCCTCCAAAGCAAACTGACCCAATGAAAACAAGAATACTCACAAACCAAAAACAAGAAAACCCCATAAAAATCCAATCTTTAAAGCAAAAGAAAAGAATACACAAAAAGAAGAGGCACTTTCAACAAAAATAAAAAAATATACAATCTATGCTCACAAAGAACATTGGAGATCGAAATTAGGGGAATTTGAAGATTTTACCTTGAATTATATACGTTGGGTATGGCTGCATTTTGTGAGGGTGAAGAGTTTGACAAAAATGTTGGCAGGTAGGAAGGTAGCTTTCAGGTGGTGTGATGGCTGCTGTTTTTGACTTACGATGGCTTCAGTTTCAGTTAAAAAGAATTCAGAAGTTACAGACACCACAAAACAGGGGGTATTGGCGTTACATAACGATATGGTGATCATGCTATATTTACCACAGATGGAGATGGACTGATATATATATATATATATATATATCTGAACCAGCAAACACGCAATAAATTGAATATTGACTCGTGTCCCTGCCGCCTCAAACCCCGAAGCAAACGGAAAGTCGGAAACTTGACCCTTTTTTCCTTATGAACTGAAAAATGGACCAGACTTTTAGTTGGTCGACAGAAAAGAAGAGGGTGTATAGTTATTTCGTTTTGAAGAATTAATGGGTATGTTTGACTGGTGTACGTATATAACAGAATAGTGAGTGATTAGTGAATTAGTAAAAAAGTGATATTGTTATATAAAGTAAAAAAAATTTGTATAGAAAAGTAACAAAGTTTTGTATTGTAATAAATTTTTTTTATTTGAATAATAATAAAAAATTATTAATATAATATAAAAAGTGAAAAAGTATGAATATTTTGATGCTGATTGTTATTAAAAAATGCAAAATATATATATATAGTGATGGCCACTATTCTGTTCCGGTCCAGAGAGCTTGCCAAACATACCCATGTTCAACGACGTCGTTCTTTCTTCTGGTTGTTCTTCATTTTCGTTCTAGTCTCCCTCATGTGTGGCCGACCATCCCTAGTGGTCAAAAAAGCTGATCTAGTTTGTCATGATCCCGACTGGAACACCAAATATCATCAGTCATATGTAGGGAAGAAATTTGCCGGTTGACTTTTCAAAATGGATTCATTCATTCACGGGAACGGGGATCTGTGGATATTTTGAACATTGATGGCCCCCAACAATTAATTAATTTACAACTACACTTTCAGCTTGGTTAGGGGAATCACAGAAAATTAAATGAACTTATTACTTATGGTTAGAATTAAGAGTAATACTATTTTTGTATTTTTCTATTCTTTTAACCCACTGTTTTTCTTTTTAAAAAAAAAATTCAATCATTACATGGACTCACATCTTCATCCGTATGGGTGTTAAAGATTCAATGGCTACGATAAAGTCTTGAGTGTACCAATAATAAAAATAGTTACTCACATTACATATAACAGAAATACACAATTTTCATTGAAACTGCATAGCAGTTTGATCCTCTAAGACTCACCCTTGCAAACGCTCTAACAAATCTAAGTCACCGAGCTTGTGTTATTCATATCGTCCTTCTTTAATCCTATACATGAAAATGGATAGTACATAGTAAGGCCGGCTTAATAGATTTTGAGGCTGGAGGCGATAAACTTAGGTGGAGCTTTATATATATATATATATATATATTTAAAAATATTTAATTAAATAATTTTAATTTTCAATCATTCTTTTTTCTTTTTGCCTTTAATTTTTTTTTTCCAAACGACTTGCAAAATTCATCTTTGTTAGGAGACATTTAATTTCAATAGATGTCATAGTTTTTGTTGAGTTATATATAATTATTTTTATGTAGAATTTAATTTGTGCAAAATGAAATTTACTTTATTCTAAAAATTATTTTAATCGACAAACTAAGTCAATATGGTTTTTTTTTTATGGGTTTTTTTTTTTTTTTAAATAACTAAGGGTGCGTTTTGGATTGCGATTTTATAGACAATAAGTGCGAAGTTAAACCAAATCGTAGAACATAAAACGTTTGGGAACTGCGTTTTTAAAAATTGCGATTTGAAAACGCAGAAAATCTGTTTTTTCAAATCATAGGTAACATGGTACTTTTTTGAAAACGTAAAATTTTAAAGGCTAATTTGCGATTTTAAAAGTTAAACTACAATTTTGCCAAATACTTAACTGCATATTTAAAAATCACTTTTTTCAAATCGCACATTTTAAAATTGTGATTTTAAATTGCACTTTTTGAAATCGCAAACCCAAACGGACCTTAAGTCAATATGTTGGTTTTAAGTTCATGTGAATTTTTTTTATTTTTTTTTACATATCCACATAAGAGGGGGAGAGGGGATTCGAACTAGTAACCTCTACTTCATGAAACGTGGTCCCTAGCCGATTGAGCTACCCCTTTGGGACATGTTCATGTGAAATTATGAGTTAGTAATTGTTTTAATGGTGCGATTAATGTAACTTTCTATTTTTCTTTATTTTCCTCCATAGTATATTGGAATTTAAATCTTTGTATTTATTTTTTACGGTAATTGAGGCCTTAAATAAAAAGTACTGACTAACTTTTTTATCATAATATTATTTTTTACCATAATTAGGACCTTAATTAAAAAGCATCAACTAACTTCTTCTTTTTTTGTCATAAATGGGGCTTTATTTAATATTTTTTATTTTTTAAAAAATGAAACTTAATTATACTATCTTTATTTGGGGCCTTATTTAATTGGGGGCCTTAGGCAATTGCCTAATTTGCCTAGGCATTGAGCCGGCACTGGTACATAGTTACTTTCTTGACTTTCCAATAATCTTTGCCTCCATCCAGCTGCATACATAGCACAAACTCTCCTTGCATTTCATAGACGTTGAGAATCTTTAGGCTTTTCAAGTGTTGGATTCCAGAGGGTACCTTTTTTGATCCTTTGTCTATTTTCACCATCTTTAATTTTTTTTTTTTTTTCAATTCTTTGAGTATGAGTCTCTTGAGTTTTCGAAAATCACCTTCCTCAAAATGCAGCTACTCCCCATCATACGCATGATTGAGGGAAAGGTTAATTAGATTAGGCAAAGTCTGGACACATGGCAATGGATCTTCCTCCAACGATGAGAAACATATATAAGATTAGTGTGACCAGATTTAGAAGTTCTGGAATTCAGTTGGGCAATTTCTCCAATTGCCCCCTTAGAGAGATATGCTCTAGAAATGGTGGTGGCTGGTGATGAAATTGATTGTAAGTCTATAATCTCATCTTCATTATCCTTATTGGACTAGGAAAATATATTCCTCATTAGACTCTAACGTAACTCTCAAGAAAAGATTACATCAATAGCCAAGATGCTTAAGGAGGGGCTAAAAGAGATATGACATTTTGCCACCTTAAGACACAACTATTGGCCACATTACACATGTGGTAAGGTGGTCCCCTAGCAAGGTTTAGAGTTTTTTTTTTTTTTTTTTTTTCTAAGAAAAAAAAAAAGAAATAAAAGTAAAAGTAAAAGTTCACACATGGGCAAAAGTGGTCAGGACTTGTATCTTAAGGTGGCAATGTATCATATCTCGGTGCTGAAAGCTTCCGGCAGCCTTCTTTAAATGTTTTCCTTAATTTTAGAGTTTTACCAATAACAAATCTTCTTCCTTCAGTTCTTTTCATTTCTAATTTTTCTAGAAGAGCTTTATTCTGACTATGCATTGTTCTTATTCCCACACCTCCCATGATCTTTGGAGTGTAAACTTTGTTCCAAGCCAAGGGAAGCCGATTGCATTTCCTTGAATCTTTAAAACATGTGGAGGTTGTGATAACCTTGGGCGTTGTTTTCTATTTTTTAGCTGTTGCATGGTGGGGGTTCAATATGGATCACGATTAAAACGGAAGGTGGGGTGAGGAGATCCTTGATGCTCTTGGCGGTTTGCTCGTGGATCTTGGCTGGTATGGCGGGGTGGCTTCCAGTTGGGGTGGAGATCATGAGCTGGCACTACAAAAAATTTGAGAATTCTGGAACCAAAAATTGCAAAAAACCGTCTGGAAAAAAGTTCAGACGGTTTATTCTGGATGGTTTCAAATCGTCTAGAAATATGGGTTAATTGGGAATCCGGGTTATCCCAACCCATATTTCTAGACGATTTGGGCCAAACCGTTCGAAATTCCATGCGGTTTGGCCCAAACCGTTCAAAATAATGATTTTTTTTTTTAAAATTAACCTCACTGACACAAGAAAATCCTTAATACAATTTTTTTTATATTAACCTACAAAAATCCAAAAAAAAAAATTATATTAACCCCATGGGGTCTATTTTTTTTTTCTTGGTGTTCTGAGGGGTAGAAAGTTTTAGAATTTGACACTAGTTTTAAAATTAGACGTTAGAGGTGTAAATAGAAAAATGTAATTTTAATTATTTAATCATCACTTTAACACTTCTCGTTACGTGTTCGCTTAAGCTCTCTTTTTAATAGGTGGGGCTCAACAAGTAGAATATTTAACTAAAATTGTGAGTGAATAGTAGAGTCAAGATTCGAACTCATGATCTCTGGCTTTAATACTATATTAATTCACTACTTGTAATAAAAGTTTAAGCTAATAGGAAGATGTAAATTTAATCATCTAGTCAACACTTTAACAAGATGGTCTTTAAAAGACGATGTCTGTCTATTTTAAAAATTGTCATTTAATCTTGGTCGTCCTTTTTTTTGAAGGTAGATATCATTCTTTTACTTTACCATACAACACTGAAGCCTGATCGAAAAAAAATACCAAGAAAGAAACCATCCATTTGCTCCTATATAGTTTAGCATATGTGGCAGATTGACTCGGTTTTGAGATAATTTTGCAATACTATTTGTTTGAGAAAATTTGTTAAGTCAAATCTTACCGTCAGGTACGTGCATTAGAGGACCAAATTTTAAGGTCCTAACTAATTGAGTCGCCAATGCTAGCTATGCTAGCTAATACTTGTACTCCTAAAATAGACAATAAGGTCCCTGTATTAATTTTGAGGTCATGCATTAGAGGACCAAATTTTGCAGAAGAAAGGACCCAAACTAGCATGCTCTTTCCTAGCTTGTACATTTCTTGTGTGAAAATAGTAAGAGAGGCAGACACCAGCATGGCAAAAGAGGCTCAGACAATAAGCATTGGTTCAGTTTCATGTGTTAATGGAAGCAGGTTGATCATCATCACCGAATGTATTGAGTTGCCCCCCATGGTCAATTCAGAAGGCCTGTGGAACTACATTCCTTTTGGGACTGTATCGTGTACGCTCCCACTACTTCTGATACAAATGGTTGTCATTTTCATCCTCACCCAGGCCTCCCATTACATTCTTAAGCGTTATGGAGTCCCCAAGTTCACTACACAACTTCTTGTACGTGCCCTCTTCAACATCCTCCTTTTTTCTTTTTTCTTTTTCTTTTTCTTTTTCTTTCTTTTTTTTTTTTTTTTTTTTTTTTTTTTTTTTCGTTTCCTAATTGAGGTAACTGCCTAATCGGGGCTTCGCTTGATTATATTCCTAAGACACCATGCAAAGCTCCATCTCCACACGGGTCAGATAAGGCTTGAGCTTTTGCCGGAGGGCGTGCCCCAAGAAATTGTTTGCACTCAAACTAAGGGGTCAAACATTAAACTTAATGGTTCATGAGGCATAGGACCAAGTAACTTACCACTGAAGCCAATCCCTTGGGGTTACTTTGATATTTGTCTGTTTTTCTTATCTCACATGTTTACATATTTGATCAAATTGTTGAGCTGCAGATTCTATTTATTGTAACTGAACAATTGTCTTGATTTTATGTGAACCAGGTCGGCATAATCCTTAGCTCGTCTCTCTTGGGGCGCTTCAGAATATTCAGCAATATTATGTTCTCGATTAAAAGTCCAGAAATAATTGATATGCTGTCTCTCTTTAGTTATGCAATCTGTTTTTTTGTGAGTGGGGTGAAAATAGATATAGGAATGATAAAAAGAACCGGAAAAAAAGCCTTGTTTACTGGTGTTGTATGCATGTTTTCTCCTTTGCTAATTAGCTTGTTAGTCCAAATTAAATGAAACTTAGAAGATTATGGCTGAAGGACGAAGAGCAATATATGATTCCATTTTTAACAATAGCACATTGTGTAACTCCGTTTCCGGTCCTTGCTTGCCTTCTTGAGGACCTCAATATCCTGAATTCGGAACTAGGTCGATTTATTGGTAAGCGATATCTTAAGCGGCTTGGTTACAGTCAGTGGCACCTTGTTTAGAATTTACCAGGAGCAAGGTAGCATCCTCTCAACAATATTCCATCATGTTGGCCTCCTGGTATATTTGAATTAAAGAAAATATTTTACAATAGGAAAAGGCTATCATGAGATTGCCTTCTCATGATATCTCCAACTTTTGCATATCTCTTGCATGAATTTCAAGACATGCGCCTAGCCGTTGGATGGACAAACTTCACAATGATCCAACATTTGAATTTTGTGGAAAAATAGTTTGAAGTGCTTTCACAGAGAAGTTCTTGGACCTGTGTGAGTCATTTTAATTCAGTACATTAATTCTCAACTGAAATTATATGGATGTAATGTGCTTAATATGAATTTTCTATGCCATGACCCGTGATTGATGCTCTTACCCAAAGTCCTTATAATTATTAGGGTGCTTGAGGGTAGAAGAGTGCAAGCATCGTCTTTATAGCACCTCTGTTTAGAATACTTTGAGAGTTATATTTTGTAATTGTAAATTTCTTGAAATTAACTTCAAATTTATATCTGGTTTGTGTGGGCAGAATCCTTGGGATGTGATCCAGTTCAGAGGCAATGCACGAATTCATTTAGATTCCTTCTTGTCAGTCTTCAATATATCTGGCCTTCCTGAAGAGTATTATCATAACAGTATGGATTATCTGATATTTACTTCTCAAAACTTGCTCAATATTAATTTCTTTTAGCAATTAGAATCTGGAATTATCGTCCAAACTGTTGGGGTTGTCCCACATCGATTGTAAAGGGGTTGGTGGTCAGTTTATAAGTGTGAGGGAAAGCCTCACCTCATGAGTTAGCTTTTGGGGTTGAGAGAGGCCCAAGACCACCTAACACTGGTATCAGAGCCCAGGTTTACCAACAAGTCTCAGGCCCTATAATATGCGGGCGAAACGGGTTGTCTCTACTCCGACCCAAGGCCCGATGTATGAGGAGGAGATTGTTGGGGTTGTCCCACATCGGTTGTGGAAGGGGTTGGTAGTCACTTTATAAGTGTGAGGGAAAGCCTCACCTCATGAGCTAGTTTTTGGGGTTGAGAGAGGTACAAGACCACCTAACAGTAGGCAACAACAAGAAGCAAATATAAGATTCTACAGATCTGATGCAGTTGGCTTTCTAATTTCTTTGTCTAGCTAGCAGACTATTAATATATTCATGAAAGATAATGGTATTGGTATAGACATTTGAAGCTTATAATTTTCCCCTCTTCCTTATCATTTCCAGAGCTCTTAGGCTTCTACATGTTAAGGTGAGACCCTCTGTTAATTATTGCTGTGTGGACATGTGCAGGTATAGGCTGCACCGGAAGTTGTTCATAGAGAAGGTCATTCAGGCATTGGAGATCTATCAAGAGCGGATTTTGTTCTAATCCTCAAAGTTTTCAAACTAAAATGATGTAGGAAAATTTTGTTTAGCTAAATTGCCTAGAGCGTCATTCATTGAAGGAATAATGTTCAGAAATCTGAGTTTGTGAAAAGTTTTGTCTTTGCACATTTTATGTTTGTTCTAATCCTAACCCAAAAAGGCAAAAAAATTGATTATCAATTCGGCATTTATATCATTTTTAAAATATTGATATTTATCAATTCGGCATTTACCACATTAGTATTTATTATATTTTATCATATTCAAAAGTGATAAATATTGATATAAAAAAAATTCCTAGTAATTTAATTTGAAAACAAAAATCAAGATTTAAAAAAGGGAAAAGTACACATAACCCCCTCAAACTACCATTCAATTGTCAATGTACCCCCTAAACTACCAATTGTGTCAATCTCCCCCCTTAAACTACCAGAAAATGTCAATGTCCCTCCTAAGACCAACAAAAAGACAAAAATGACCCTAATTTTTTTTGAATAAGGCAAAAATGTCCTCATAAATTCAAAAAAATTAAAACTAAAACTAAAAAAATTAAATAAAATTAAATAAAAAACGAAAAAAAAATATTTAAAAAAAAGAACAAATTTTTTAATTTTTTTTTAAAAAAAAGTAAACAAAAAATAACTGAATTTTTTTAAAAAAAAAAATCAAATAAAAAAAATAAAAAAGAAAAACCAGTTTTTATTAATTAAAAAACGAAAAATAACAAATTTTTTTAAAGAAAAAAATGAAGAAACAAAAAATAACTGAAATTTATTTATTTTTTTTTAAAAAAAAAAAAACAAATGAAAAAAAAAAACCAGTTTTTATTAAATTAAAAAACGAAAAAGAACATTTTTTTTTAAAGAAAAAAAAACGAAAAAACAAAAAATAACTGAAATTTATTTATTTATTTTTTAAAAAATAAAACAAATGAAAAGAAAACCAGTTTTTATTTAATTAAAAAAACGAAAAAGAACAATTTTTTTAAAAAAAAAAAAAGGAAAAAAAACTGAAAATTATTATTTAAAAAAATAATAAAAAACAGTTTTAAATTTTAATTTTTTTTTTTGGAATAATTTTTTGTTATTTTATATTTTTTAATAATTTTCTTTAGTTTTTATTTTATTTTAATAATTTTATGAAGGGCATTTTTGTCATTAGGGGGACATTGACATTTTCTGGTAGTTTAAGGGGGGAGATTGACACAATTGGTAGTTTGGGGGGTACATTGACAATGATGTGGTAGTTTGAGAGGGTTATGTGTACTTTTCCCTTTAAAAAATAAAAAATAAATAAAAAAAAAAAAACACATTTTTAACACATGATAAAAATCATAAAATTCTAAAAAATATTAATCCGACCTAAGCGATGACCTATTTTCACAAAGGTTATTATCTATTTATCCCTCTGGACTAGGGATGTAAACGAGCCAAGTTCAAATGAGTAGTATATGTCCAAGCTTTACTCATTTAAATTTATCACGAGCTCGAGCTCATATGACGAGTTTTAAAAATTAAAAATTAAGTTCAACTCGGCTCGAAAAAATAAATACCGATCTTTTGTGGTAAAGTGATCTAATTATCACTAGTTCCTAATCTTTATAATTTACATTACTATAAAATTGTATACTTCTGAGTTGGAATTCAAGAATTATGTGACATTATATGACTATAATTTATATATATATATATAATTATATAATATATGAATTTTTATATCATATTCATATGAATTGTTAGATCATATTATATAATTTACATGATTAGATCATACTTAGTCACTAGTCATACAAAATAAGTGTTATTGTCTTGTTGATATAAATGATGAATCATATATTTATTACATAATTTATATTATATAATGAAGATACATTATGCCCATCAGTATATCACCTAAATTCTAAGATTTAGTATCATATAAACGAGCAAACTAAGTTTTATACGGATTTGTATCGTTTAATAATCGAGTATATTTTCATGTTCACGAATAACTCATTTAATAACTGAGTCGTGCACAAGCCGAGCCCAAGCGAATTCACAGAAAACTTTGCTTCGTTTACATCCATACTCTGGACCTCCCTAAACGGCATAAACCGATTTGCACATAAACGTAGGCCTTTGCCAGGGGCGGAGCCAGGAATCAGTTGGTGGGGGAGGACCGAACCTAAATAAATAAATATGTATATATAGTCATTCTATATGTGCGCCCGCTTGTAAAATAAAAAAAAAAACAAGTCTTAAACAGTTAAACTTAACTTCATATTAAATTTTTTTTTTTTTGTATATTTATTTTGTAAGTTTCTTAAGAATTCAATCTAGACTAAATATTAAAAAAACAAATTAAATAATAAAAACATATAAAAAAATTTATCAATCAAAGACAAATACTAACAAAGCATATTTGATTAATCGGTTATTTATCATATTAATCACATAATCACATTTGAGATTTTTAATAATTTGATTCCTAATTTAAATAATAATAATAATAAAATTCCCTCCCCACCCGTGGTTGAAGGTCCCACGACAGCACCACTCAGGCACTCACCTTCAAGCGAATCAAGCCTTCACAGAATCACAAGCACAACCTTCAGTTTCACTGCTCCCGTCCTCCGTCTCCTCGTCTCCTCTTATCTTCCTCACTTCTCTAGTTTTCTCTGCACTCTCTTCTTCTTCTTCTTCTTCTTCTTCTTCTTCTTCTTCTTCATAGAAAAGCCCCAAATTTTAAAGCAAAAATTGCAAAATTGCCTACAATTACATTCTCCGCGAAACGACAGGAGACTTTGAAGACTGCACCAATCTCCAACTTACATCTTAACCCACTCAGCCAAAAAATATATATATAACCTAAAAATAGAGCTGAGGCGAGTCTTATTAGACTCTCTCTCGCCGGCGCAACTTTCCGATCAGGTACTCCATCGCCATTATTGTTTTTGTTTACTGTAATTATCATATTATTGTTTTCGTTTTCTTTTTATATTCTGGTGTACATGCAGCGATTTCGTGCATTTCATATGTTTGAATACATTCATTGATTTGTGAAATCAAATTGTTGCCTCAGAAAATGCTTTCATTTTTAAGTATAAGCGATTAAAAGATTAAGCGTGATTGTGGTAGCACTGTTGTTCTTTTTGTTGTTGATTTTTAGGGTTTGAAAAGTACTCAATCTGAGGGTCCGTTTGGTTCTTAAGAAATCGATGAGTCCAAAAAAAGAGGAAACGTACTAAAGCAATATACCCTAAAGCAATATCAATCAGGTACGCAAATCTCTCTCTCTCTCTCTCTCTCTCTGACTTTGTTAGGGTCAATTGGCAAAGCTGGACTTCTCAGACTATTGCATACTCAGTGCACGCAAACTGTTCGGTAAAATGCCGAAACCTGGTATTGGGATATAGTAAGGGCTTAAATATGTAAACGTCGCTAATGGTTATTGGGCACTCGTGTTTTGATGCATTATCGTGTGCAAGCAATATGGTAATGGTTGATACTCTTGTAATAGTGTGAAAATGCATTGTTGATGCTAAAATTGGGATTGAATTTGTACAAGTTTTCATAGTTTAGCTTTGATAGCACGCAGTTGTGGTGTTGGAGGCTCCGAGGTGGCATTCTAGGTCAATAATTTTGGGATTCCTTAAATTCCAAGTTATTGGGTTTGGCAACATGATTTTTTTCGTAGTGCTAAAGGTTAACCCCATGTAGTTGTGCTTTGAGAGTGTTCCTGGAGTACCATCAGGTACTCGAAATCTTACTGAAAAGCTTCTGTTTTGACTTATGGGTTATGGTTTATGAAGGTGAAGTGACGATGGCTACTGGTGGGCTAAAGAGCATTCTGGCCAAGGTAGTCACTGAAGGAGTGACTGAAGCGAGAGCAAGGATATTTGGGCACGTACTTAATCCAACAGGCCAGCGATCACCACACAAGTTGTTACGCAAGAAGCTCATTGGTGACAAAGTTGCTGAATGGTACCCACATGACATTGTGAAGGATGATCCTCTTGTGATGGCTCGTGGAGAACAAGAGTAATCTCTCTCTCTCTCTCTCTCTGCCATGAAATATTTTCTTAGGTTTTTCAACTACTTTTTCCTTCGTGGAACTTGTCATGATACCAAGGTTTTTAGGATCATGGGCTTCCTTATTGGGTGATGAGAAGAGGTGTGTGTTATGAGAGGATTTTTAATCAGTTTATTGTCTTTATAAGTGTGGAGATGGAGCAGTCAACAAAAACAAGTGTCTGTTATGGTTGCCTGTTTTGTACAGGCAAGCAGCACCTTATTCGTACACAGTAGTTAAGCAACTCAGAGAAAACCCTCCACCTTGGTTCTACAAGAGGAGAAACCATTTGAGCTAGAGCTCATATAGCTTTGAGTATTAAGTTCTTCATACAATGTGGATAAGCTCCTTAAACTAGACAATCTAGAAGGTTGTGTTATTGCTTGAAGCTTCCATTAGGGCTGCAACCCTTTCTGACTGTGAATTTCTTAAAATATCCATCAATACAGTGAATATTTTAGCTATCATTATAGATATATATATATATATATATATATATATATATATATATATATATATATATATATATATATATATTTTCATTCATTTGCTGGAAATAATTATAAAGAAATTACTTTTGTTTCAGTATTTATGTGTTTTTATTGTAATTTCTTAGTATATTTTATGAAATGAAAGCTGTTTCTTTTCTTCCTTCATTTTCAATGTAGTCTTGCATTTAATGCAATCTATAAAGACTGCTATGTACTTTAAGAAGAATTTCTCCAGAATGTTTTTATGAAGTTTGATTATTTGTACTATATAAGAATGTTTAGTAGCTCTTAATGGTTATGCGGATAGGATCCATGCACATTTGAACCATCTAACATATGTGTATATTGTGCTTTGCCTAGGCGCTTATCTAAGCTTGAAATGTTGAAGCGTCGAGGAAAGGGACCACCTAAGAAGGGTCAAGGAAAGCAAGCTGCCAAGCGTAAAAAGAAGTGATATCTTTTAGTGTTGATGGAATTGGATAGAGTAATCTTATGAATAATAAGGCTGTTAGTAGGTGGACTTTTTGTGAACACTTCAAAGAATTTTGGTGATTCAGATTTGATTATCTGACATTCCTTTATCCTTTCTAGTGGTCTTTGTATGATTTGTGCTATGAATCTTAGCTTTTTCAGGATTTGAGTGATATGAATTGCCGATTTCCTATGTGCTCTAGGAACTTTTCCTGAGTTGTTTTTGCCTGAAAGCAGGTTTCAGGAATCAATCCATTTTCTTCTGAATAACAGACATTTTACCCTGGTTGTAGTAGTAAATTGTGAGCAACATACATATGAATTGAGCAGCTGCTCCTTTTTCACATGTATATGTGCCTTGCATGCCTATGTGTGTTTACGTTTTGCCTTAGCTAGCTTGAGTTCAACTGCTGATATGCTGTGTTTGTTAATTGAGAAGACGGCAAACAAAATAACTGGAACTTTTTTTTACCCTTCGTTTTCTTAGTAAGCTGAACAATGATGTCCAATTTATAGGGTTAAAGCTATATTTACCACAAACAGCATTACTTGAAACCTCATACTGATTCTCATAGCTCGACAACTTCTGAAAATATTGGGGCTTTAGAAGCTCGATGGGTGAGTAATACAAGAGATCTGATGATTGACAAACAGAGGTAAAGTATAGAGTAGTGATTAAGAGTTGACTACCAAAATCTTTTAATTTATACGCTTACCCTCATCAATACCTCGCGGTTTCAAGAATTTTTTGAAAATTCAACCAATTTTTTTACATGGTATATCTCAATTACAAAATGAATGTCAGAATAAACAAAATTTTGTTAATTCTTCAGGACAAAAAAAATGAATTCCGGCACTTATTACCAGTAGTCCCCACAGGAACAAGTTCCATTCCTAAAATGATGGAACCTCCTCACGTCTCTAACAATGATCTCCCTGTCTTCTATCTTCGAGATAAACTTAGAAGCAACATGGCAGTCATTACAAACTCTAAGGTTCTTGGCAACTCTAATGGTAGTTCCAGGAGGGGTGTTAAGAATACCAAAAGCTATCGCCAGTTTCTCACTGTGCCCACAGAGTAGGGTCTCTTTCTCCTCCTCACCAACATTGTGAAGTACACAAGAAATATCAGGCACATACCCCTCCTTTCTCATCCTTTCCAACAGGATTTCAAGAAATCCATGGAGCTGCTCACTTTGTGGGTGTGACCCATCTCCAGCCACGAACCTATGAACCTCATCACCAAACTCAATCCAACTACACCCAGGTTCCTTTCTTACTCCCATTTCTTTCATCCTTTTTCGGATATCCATCGCCTTTTCCCAGAGTCCGGCAGAAGAGTAGATATTAGACAGTAAAACATAGTGGCTAGCTACATTTGGCTCCAAGTCAAGGAGATTCTTAGCTGCAATCTCCCCAATTTCTACATTCTGGTGTATCCGACAAGCACCAAGCAAGCTACTCCACGCATCTGTTTTGTCAAACTCAGGGGGCATGGTATTGATAATTTCATATGCTTCTTCTAGTTGACCAGCTCGACCAAGCAAGTCCACCACACAAGCATAGTGGTCTGGTGCAGGTTCAACCCCATGGTTCTCTTTCATTCTATGGAATAAGTATAGGCCTTCATTTACCATCCTGGAGTGACTACACGCTGCAAGAATTGCAATAAATGTAACTTGATTAGGCCTTAAACCATCGCTCTTGTCTCCTTCTGCTACCATATCCTTAAATAGTTCAAAGGCTTCCTCCCCTCTCCCATGCATCCCATAAGCCATGATGAGAACATTCCAGGTGATTACATTCTTGATGGGCATCCGATCAAAAACTCTTCTACAAAAGTCCAAGCAGCCACATTTTGCATACATGTCAACTAGTGCACTACCGACTGCAACATCTGATGCCAATAAATGTCTGATGGCATAACCATGGATCTCTTTCCCCTTTGCTAGTGCAGCAAGGGAAGCACAACCCGGCAGAACTGTCATAAGTGTTACTGAATTTGGCTTAAGGGGAACCATGTTCTTCTCCTCGCAATCATCGGCTTTGTTCTGTTCTTCTATTATTTGCATCTCATGTAGCAGGTTGAGTGCATCATTATGGCGTCCACAAATGACATAACCAGTGATCATTGTGTTCCAAGATACTATATCTCTGGCCTCCATGCTGTTAAATATATATTCTGAGATTTCTATCTTTCCCATTCTGAAGTACATGTCCATAAGTGCATTCTGCATATACCTATCCCTCTCCAAACCCCTCTTTATTACATACCCATGCATACCTTCCATGTCAGAGAACAATTCACAGCGCACACTAGCTGGCAAAACACTCGACATTGTGGTGGTGTTTGGACAAATTCCATCAAGTACCATTTGAAAGAAGAGGTTCAAGGCCTTCTCGTCATGCTCATTTTGTGCATAACCAGTAACCATAGCATTAAAAAGTGCAATGCTCCACTCTAAGATACCATCAAAAACTCGGCGACCACTTTCAACTTGTTGACAGTTGCAATACATGTCAACCAAAGCACTACCCACAAAAGAATTCTCAAGTAAGTTGGTAGTTTTCAAGGCATAAGCATGAATTTCCTTCCCTCTATCTAACATCTCCAAATGAGAACAGGCAGGAAGTACGCTTGCAAAGGTGACCCCATCCGGTTTAGTTCCTTCAAGAACCATAAGACGCAAAAATGATAATGCTTCTAAAAACTGATCGTTTTGAGAGAAGGAACTTATCATGGTGTTCCATGAAACCATATCACGTTCCTCAAATAACTCAAATAAAGCTTGCGAGTCAGCAACCCTTCCTAATTTAGCATACATAACCATGAAAGCATTGTTGGTATACGTTTTCCAAATTCCTGTTCTTAAACTATACGCATGCAATTGCTTACCAAGCCGCAAACCATCATGCCTACGCAAATTTGAACAAGCTAGCGCGCCACTCACCAACGTAAACGAGCTAGGCGCCTCATTCTCAAACAGCATTAACCGAAACGCCTCCAAAGCAAGCTCCCACTCCTCAAAGCGACACAATGC
The DNA here is from genome assembly GCA_028654335.1 of Alnus rubra. Taxonomy (NCBI): domain Eukaryota; kingdom Viridiplantae; phylum Streptophyta; class Magnoliopsida; order Fagales; family Betulaceae; genus Alnus; species Alnus rubra. The sequence goes on along the minus strand of JAJPGS010000128.1, from coordinate 11,221 downwards.
AGCAATGATGGAATTCCAAGAAACATGGTCCCTCTCAGTCATTCTGTCAAACACCTTGTACACGTCCCCTATATTCCCACATTTCCCATACATATGAACAAGGGTATTAGCCACGGTGACCGAAGAGAAGGCGTACCCAAATTTAAAAACATGGGCATGAATCTGTTTCCCAAGATTTACGTCCTGAAGTCCCGCCACGGCCTTGAGGACAGCCGGGAAAGCGAAGTTGTCGGGTGAAATACCCGCGAGAGCCAACATCTGGATGTATGTCATAATGGCTTCCTGGAAGAGATTGGACCGCGCTTGGGAGCGAAGGGATTCGACCCATGAGTCCTGAGACAAGGGTTTTGCAGAGGAAGCGGTGAGAATGGTGGTGGGGAGGGGTTGAGAACGAGTATGTTTTTGAAGGGGTGTGGGTTGGCGGTGGTCGGTTTGGAGGGAAGACGATGCGCGTGAAGAGAATGGCAGAGCAAGAGGAGAAAGTGGTTGGGCGTAGCAGCATGACATAGCTGGAAGTTATTACAGTTGTGATGCCCTGGACTACTCTTATTTTCTCAAGTTTTGAGTTTTGGCTGGCGGAGATGGGCTATGAGGAAGATACTCCATACTCCTTTCTACTTCACAAGCTGTGAGAGAGAGGGAAAAAGTGAGACTTATCGCAAAGTTGAAGTGAAAAAATACATCAAAATCTCTAAATTTTTATTATAAATTATGATTTGTTTGGACTTTGGAGGAGCGAGTCCATAGAAATTTCATATAGTTCCACAATATGTCATGCCAAATCAATCAATTAATATTATATCACGTGACTCCCGTTTGATATATCATGAGCTAATTATACATGCTAAATGACAAAATTACTTTAAATTACAAATATACCCTAAAAAAATATTTATTGTATGATTGTAACTGAGTAATGTTATATACCACATTTTTATCTCACGATACTAGCTAATTTGACAGATTTAACCAACCTTTAGATTTTTATTTTTTTTTAACAAAGACTAATTCAAGGTTTGGTCAGGACTGTCACGTCATCACTATGGGATAATTAATTATGGAATAGAAATATAGTTTACGACATTAGTCTTTTTAATTAAAAGTATTTGTGTCGCTTGATACGTACAGTTGGCACATGACTTGTCAAATGAAAGTAACATAACATTAATAATTGATTGGTCTGATGTGACATATTGTTAATTAACTTGAGGAATAAGTTGAAAAATGGACCTATTTGAAAAATGAGAAAAACTTAAGACTTAATTGTTAAAATTGAAAACATAGGGACAGTGATCCTTTCATACCGAATTTAGATACTTGGGTAACAGATGGTCAATTGTTTCATTTCTAGGTACACACAATGGACGAGTTGTATCAACATCTGCAAAAATATTTGATCATAAATGGCTTCTTTCGTAGACTTTGTAAAAAGCTTTTCTTTTCTTTGGAGAGAGGAGGGAGCAATTATCAAAGCAAACATAGTTGAGATTCATTCAGTCATCCTCCATCTTTGATCTTCATTTTGGATGCATGCCAAAATGGCTTCCCGGAAAAGATTGCAATGGTTTTGAAGGCCCGAGAGCATGAATGCACATGGGTTTGTGAAGAGAGCGGTAATGGTGGTGGTGGTGGTGGTGGTGAGTTTGGAGGTAAGAAAGTGTCTGTGAAGAGAAGCCATGGTGAGAAGAAAGACTAGTAGTTGTGCAGTGAAGGAGGACATTTGGTCCTTATTATAGGGGAAGAAGTTGTTACAAGAATTGCTCTGTAAGAAACTATTACTATATCATCTTGAGTGGAGCATTTGGAATGGACCATGGATAACTTCTACTCTTTTTTCTTCTTTTGTGAGCATAGATAACTTTTATTTGCATTGGATCGTCTGTATCTCAAACATGCATGGAGCAGATCTATTTTCATTTTTAGTGCATGGTGTAAAGTGTAAGTACCAATGATCTATTTTCATTATATAAAGTAACCATATCATCTATGCTTTTTGTTAACAACCCCACTTTCCTGATTCTTTTTTCTTCTTTTAGCTGATGGATTACATAAAAGAAAAGGTAAGGAGGAAGAATATTTAGCTCGCAACCACTCGTAGTATTGAGACATCGACCCGAAGACAAAGCACAATAGTTGTTTTGAATTCTATTTGTAATGTTTAACATCTACTCTATAACGGCTCTCATTAACTATATAGCATTAACTATGAAACATTATTGAGTAAATGATGTAAAGTTTTACAATTGTTCCTTTATGAAACTCAATCGGTTAAGGATCAAGCCTCATGAAGCAGAGATCATTAATTTGAATTTTACATTCCCCTTCTTGTATGGACATAAAAAAAAAAAAAAAAAAAAAAAAAAAAAAAAAAACACTCGATAAATAGAGTCAATCTATACAATCAAATAAGAGAAAACTTCACAAAAGGGTATCAAATTATCGCGCGTTTTCAATTAAGGGTACAAATATAGCAAAACATTCAATTGAGTATATGCATTTATCAAAACTGTTCAATATCGAGTATTCCGTCGGGCTTAGCTGGTAACTCCCGACCGAATACCCATCATGTGTCACTCATGTGATTTTTTAACCAAAACTTCCCATTATGCCCCTCATCTAAACAAATGAGTCTTTGATGGGCTGTCATTTTTTTCAACCTAAACTACCCAAACTGCCCTCCTAACTCTCCGGTCCATCTCTGTCTCACTCCCCTCCACCCCAATCCCCACCATCGACGAACTCACCAACCTGCCCTCCCAACTCGACATCCCATGAATCATGCAGTAAAATATGGAGGAAAACATGGAAACAATGAAGAGGAAGCTGGGTGGTTTCTGGTGAGAAAATCTGGTGACGGCAGGGCGCGGATCGGTGGATTTGACGCCGGAGAACACGCCCTTTGATGCAGAAGGTTGAGGAAATCTGGGAACGGCTAAGATGTGTCGGACTGGGCGTCATTTTGCTGCAGAGTATGGAGATGGAGATGGAGATTGGAACCATTGCTGTTGCTGCTGCTCAACCCTGTTGGTGACATTGCTTCTCAACACTGTGAGGAGCTGCTGACTGATACGAGATGGGCTAGCTGCTGAGCTACCGCAAATGAAGAAAACAAGTGCTAACAGAGTTAAAAAGGAAGACCTGGAGAGTATATCAAAGAGAACTCGGACAGAAAGTGGAACGGTGGAGGAGCATGGCTCTATGGTGGATTTGTAGCTTACAAGGCCTACATTCGTCGATACGGAGAGCAAAAGGAGCAAAGAAGAAGGTTGCTTCTGTAAAATACAAATGGGTTCTTTTGGGGTGTGATTTGGGTGGAGAAACAGAAATACAAAGAGAAGAAAGAAGACAGAGAAGAGAAGAAGAGGAGAACAAGATAACGAAAGACCATCTTTACTGATTTACTTATACATAGAAGTGCCTTAAGACATGTTCTGCATCATAGATAGCATCTTTAAGCATATGAAGCCACTTTCCCACAAGGATCTGTAAGTTGCCTGTCCTCCGCGTCTTCTATCAAATAACACTTGGAGGAAGGTTGAGAGAATTGCGTCAGCCATGTTTTCTGGTTTGTATCGGAAGAAACAAAAGGAAATGAAGCTGTACACGCCCATCAAGCAGTTGACAAAAAGAGAAGAAGAAAAAAAACTAAAAGGAAAGGAAAAAGAACCAAGCAAATAATCCTCTATTTTGGAACATAAAAACAGAGCTGGAACAAAAAATCCTATGTTTTCTCCTAGCCTAATATTAATTTCTTTCACTCCACCAAGCAGCAAAGGAAGGAGGAGGATTGTCTCTGTTCAACTCTGTTTTTATGTTCCAAAACAGAGGATTTTTTGCTTCATTCTTTTTCCTTTCCTTTTCATTTTTTTTTTCTTCTCTTTCTGTTAACTGCTTCATGCACCCTTTGTCACCACCTACAAGGCTTTGAAAGGAGAGATGGGAAGATTGTAAAAATCACCAATACCAGTTTTACCCGAATCTGGGAAGGATTTTTTAGGATCAAGTTTTCCTTTAACGTCTGCATCAACCATGCTCCAGACTTGCCGCAAAGAAACAAGAATCTGAGCCGGACTTGACGCTCTGCATGGGCACCAACTTCATGCATGGAGATCATCCACACCAGTAGCAACAAGTAGGAGTCCATGCCTGTTAAAAAAAAAAAATTAACGTTCTCCAAATGGTCTCTGGAAGCTCTTTCCATGCGGTGAATGAGCGTGTCTTCCGTCGGGCCCAGTGCTCGGTCGGAATTCTTGTCAACCAGTGAGGTGTCCTTCTTTGGCGGACGCGACGACCGCGAAGCGCTTGCATATGGGATGAGGATGCATGGCCGAGCACCCAGGGATAATGCTCACCATCGTGAAATTTGTGACTTCCGGTAAATCACTGAGATTTGGTGTCCTTTGGTTCGTCTAGCTCCCAACAAGGCCAAGAAAATAACAGACGAAGCGGACAACGCCAACGAAGGAGTGAGGGGCATAATCGGAAGTTTTACTTAAAAATCACGTGAAATTCATTGGTTTTGGATTCCGTTATCGATTTAGAACGAAATGTGACGTAATACCCAACATTGCATAGTTTGATAAATGTATACACTCAATTAAACATTTTGCCACGTCGATACCATTTATTGAAAACACGCGCTAGTTTGATACCCTTTTGTGAAGTTTCTCCATCAAATAATGAAAAAAAAAAAAAAAAAAAAAAAAAAAAAAAAAAGATGTAGCCAAAAAAAGGTCTTACTGTGTAGATATAGATCATTAGCCGAACTACCTTAATTCTATGTCTCTCTTCCTTATTCTAGTCTCTTCTTTTTTCAAAGTCCATTAGCTGATGGATTACATAAAAGAGAAGGTAAAGGAGCAAGAATATTTAGCTCGCAACCACTCATAGATCAAGAATAAAGGAGGTATCCAGTGGTGGTAATTGCGATAGGAAAGTTTTTGACTTCTGGAGTTATAGCAATTTGATAAAAACTAGCAACTTTATGATGAATTTCTTGCCACGATATTCGAAACTGATTGATTCTTTGATAATGACTATGAAAGGTACTTCCCCCATAAACTGTAGTGAATGTGTGATTTGCATTTCAAGATTTTAATATCTTAACCTCAAACATACTTTTAGCAACACTAAGCATGTCATCCACATAGAGCAACAAATAAATAAAAAAACCACATGAAAATTGCCCACAATACACAAAACGTTTGTACCTCTGTTTTGGAGATTGTTCTAAGCCATACATGTATTGGGGCTTTTGAATTTGAGTCGCTTCTTTTTGTATTGCACTTTGTACTTCATCCTTTTAATAGTGAATTTCTCCTGGATTGTCTCCGCCAGTAGATGTAGGCTTGTTAAGCCGAACCACTTAAATCTTGGTATCCTTGAGTTTGTGTTATGGTAATTTGCTATTGTGCTATATTTCTGCTTATTTGGTGATCCTAGAATATTAGTTTTGTCGCAACATAAACTATAAAAGTAAGTTAAATAACATCATCTATATCATCTTGATGTCAAATCTAATGATTTTGATATAGGCACTTTAGACTCAAACTTGAATTTTGTTCTATTGTTATCTTTTCTCCTTTTATGATGATTAAAGGTCAACATTCTCACAAAAAAAGAAGAAGAAGAAAAATAAACAAATTGCCAATGTCTTAGTTGGACCGGTAAGCTTATCTAAAAGAATAAATGAACACATGCATACGAAAAAGGAAAGGAAAATATGGTTGTCCCCTATGCTTTTCTTTGGAAAGTAGCCGTCCCCTACCCATTTGAAGAAAAGGACAGAATTCCCTCTGTAAAAGTTTCTTCGTTTGCTAATGTGTGTCTTTTTGGATTCTTCTTTTTTTTCTTTTTTTTTTTCTTTTTTTACCCTTTTACAGTGTGGATTGGTGTGGCACTCTGGCTCTATATAGTACGTCCGAGTGTACAGCAGTTGGCACTTGGCTGTAAAATATATCATTAGCAAAACACACACAGGAACACTCAGTACTCAGATAGAATGGCGGCCAAAGTGTCATCAATTTTCGTATACCCAATAAAGTCATGTCGTGGAATTTCAGTTTCTCAAGCACCCATCACTCCCACCGGTAAATCAACATGATCCACTTCTTCAAATTGTTCTTTTTTGTTCCTTTTGATGTTCTTCCACCGTTGTTTCTTTGACCCATTTGATTGTTCTCTCTGTTTTCTTGAAGTATTCTCAGCCTGAACGTTAGTGTGTATCACCTTTATCAGTTTCTGGGGTTTACCTCTTTTCTTTTTCAAGTTGAAATTGAGTGCTCAATTTCAAATTTTGATCGATCATCTATAATTTTTAATGTGAAGTTACTGACTTGCTGAATTTTCCATGGTCAGAAAACCCTTTTGATTGCAGAGACCTTTTGACTGAAATTTGCGTTTTAGTTAGTGTTCTTCAAAACAGTTACTCCACAATGGAAATTTTATAATTGTACAATTGATCGGAGGAAAACAAAACAAAGATTTTGGATCTTCAGAATTTGAAAAAATAAAAAGTAGAAATTTTGGATAGAAGTAATAGAAAGCGATTCTTGTTAGAAAACTAAAAAAGATGAGCTAAAGCCACATCGAATTTTATATAGTTATGCTGTTGAACAGTCTAAGTAATAGTAAGTTCATGAGGTTTTTCTCTTGATAAGAGATATTAAGCTTCGTCAAAATCATGCTAGTTAGCAGAATCAGTTAGGCTGATGAACAAGCTTAGGCTTGAACCAATCTAAGATAGCCTAATTTTTTTGACCAAAGTCGAACTTTTTCGTTCAGGAACCAAGCCGAAACTGAACCTGGGAAACTATTTTAATGGTCAATTTAAGAACCACAGTCTGTAGGCACAAAGCCATTGAATAAAGTAAATGGATAACAGAAAGATAGAAGTCTCAAAGATATAAATTTTGTAACCCTGTCATTTGAGTTCCAATCCTAAGCCCTTCTTTTTCTTTAGAGTCTGGATTGTTGTATTATATCATAGGTCTACTGAATAGGTGATGGTATCCTTGTATAAATTGATTAATTTAGCTGACCCCAATTAGTTGTTATTGAAAATTACTATAGAGTTTTTTTTTGGATGAATAAAAATTTCATTAACCAACAACGAAAACAACACACTTAAACAAAACAGCAGTATCTATAAAAGCAACTACATCAATTACACCCAAAAAAAAAAAATCCGCGAGCCAAAGAAATATGTACAACCAAAGATTCTCAACAATACCAGCAGTCTACTGTAGAAACATCCAAGCTACTCATAAAAATAAACAATAAATAAAACTTTTATCAGTTAGACCTGATTGCTTTGTCCCTTTTTTTTTTTTTTTTTTTGGCGCTTGATATTACAGGATTTCGATGGGATCGGCAATGGATAGTTGTAAATGCCAAAGGGAGGGCATATACTCAGAGAGTTGAACCAAAGCTTGCTTTGGTTGAGGTGGAGTTGCCAAATGAGGCCTTTTCAGAGGGTTGGGAACCTACCAAGAGCTCATACATGGGTAAATTCTTTGTTCTTTATTTATGTTGTCTTCTGAACAAAATTCTTTGAAACTATGGTCGTTGCCTCATCTCAGGTACCAGGCTAAGCCCTACATTGATTTTTTTTCACAACAGGAAAGTGTTTATTTTTATCATTAAAAAAAAAAAAAAACAGAAGTTATTGATTGTCAACTGTTAAATTATCAAATTGATGTAAGTTTCTCTGATCACTATGTATGTGTGTTCTAGGCCAGACTGTTTATATAGAGTTTACTAGCTGATTTTGAGATGAAACCTTAATTCTTTCTTTTTAATGTTAATGTTGTGATCAAAAGGAAGTATGATTTGCATGCCCTATGCTAGTAGGTATGATGAGCTCGATTATGGAGTAGTAATTTTAATGGCCTGTGCTAGTTGGTCCCAGTATTCTGGATTTTATGTTGAAAGGTGGCTTAGGCCTTCTGAAATTTCTCTCAACAATTATTTTATATGCCCAACATATTTCTCCATTCATTGCACATAGAATATTTAAATTTTTGTATCTTTTATTTTTTTTCTCTATGGCTCTTCATTGTAATTTACCACTTATTGTCTTTCAGTCTTAAAAGCACCTGGGATGAATGTGCTAAAGGTTGCTCTCAGTAAACCACGTGAAATAGCAGATGGTGTCTCAGTCTGGGAATGGTCTGGCTCTGCATTGGATGAAGGAGATGAAGCATCACAATGGTTTTCAAATTATCTTGGGAAGCCCTGCCGGCTAGTTCGTTTTAATAGCGGTAGGGCTTGATCTTTTTGCATTTTAAAAGAGGAGGACATTGTTCCCACTAATTAAGGGTACCAATGAAAGCAAAAATTAAGTTAGTTGGGGGCATTGAAAATAAAATGTTCATGAATTGAAGGATGAATGGCATGGGCAGGCCCATGTTTTGGTATTGTAACACACATACACACATGTACGGATGGTAGACAAATGCATACATACCATCAACAGGAAGAAGAAAAAAAGAGCCAAATACATACATACATACATGTATGTCATTATGCTCAGGGTCATATTTCCCAACTCAATAACTACTGATGAGTGATTTGGCTGCATGTTGTTCTGATGTGTACCAACTCCCCTATGATTAGTTACAAGATTTTTCTTCTTTTTGTTTCATCTTCTATTTTGTTATATGTTTTTCTTTACACTCTTTCCATGGAAGCCTCGGCAGAGGATTTCCAGTCATTCTGAGCATCTGGGATGACTTTCTTTCTTATTTAAATTTCTTATATTTACTTCTATTTTAAATCATGGATTCCATCATTTTCTAATGCAGCTTCAGAAACTAGGCCTGTAGAACCTGGGTATGCTCCTGGACACAGTGTCTTGTTCTCTGACATGTATCCATACTTGCTATTATCTCAGGTTGGTTCAGTTGAGAAATGAAAGCTTAGTTTTCCTTTCTTTTAGATAGAATCTTAAAGGTTGATATCAACATTTCTTTAACAGGGATCAATGGATGCACTAAATAAGCTCCTCAAGGAGCCCATATCAGCTAACCGTTTCAGACCCAAGTATCCACTCTTTATCATGTCTCTTTATTTCATCTATAACTCTATAAGAATCCATGTACTTTGCACTGTTTAGTAGTGCAACCAGTCACTGCTATAAGAGCCAATACTAATAACTAAACATGCCCAAAATTTTAACGGATTTGTCTCATGAAAATTTTGTTTGCATTTTTCAGCATCCTGGTTCATGGTTGTGAACCATTTGCTGAAGACTTGTGGACAGAGATCAAGATAAACAAATTCACTTTTCAGGGTGTCAAGCTATGCTCCCGCTGTAAGGTAAGACCAATCACTCTTCATTTTCTACCTCTCTAATGAAAATCAAATTATTTTCCATAAGAGTATTAATGTTGAAAGAAAGTATTGCAGAATTGATTTGGCCAGGATAAATTCTCCTACTGTGTTGTATTCAATATATAGACAGTCACTGTACAATGATAACTTCGAGTATATGTGCACTTGTACAACTGAAACCCAAAGATAATTACAATTCAAACTAAAGATAAATAACACAGCAGATACAATCTAGCAAATACAAAAACTATGTTATCCTAGCTAACAGCTGAGACTGATCCTTTGTCAATGAGCATTTGAATATTCCCTTCATCTTCATTATCAAATATTGAAAACTCCTGCTTAGTCTTATCTCCCTGCTTGGTATTAATATCTGCAGCAACTGCTATATCAGTAGAAACAGAGTCTTTGTGAGTCTTTGTGTTCAATTGGGAGTGGAACAGATTGCCAGCTACATGAGCTTCCCGTCTGAGCATTCGATGAGTTGTTGGCTTAGCTGCTGATACTCTAACAAATGTATCTCATGTGTCGCATGTGTGTGTGTTTTCATCATACCAATGTGAGGTACAAAATATCTTCACTTTATGGTGGGTAACTTGAAATGAAAATGTTATCAGCCACTTGGTAAGACGAATTATCGAAGATAAAATTTAAAAAAACTACAGCTTGCAGTTGAGCTCAAAGATGAAGCATGAGTGCCTTCTCCAGCCCCAGAGTTGAACAGGTTGAAAATGTTTAGCAGATCCTCTGCTGGTCGATACTATACTCACCCTAAATCATCTAATTCACTTAATTCTGCAAAACTTGACATTTTATTGTTCTTTTTTAACTACCTCCTCAGTTAAATGCAAGAATTATAAGTTCCAATATCTGACCACCCTAAAATTTCTACATGTACATATCCTAATCTTTGGGTCCTGATATACTATTTGCAGCCATTTGACTATTACATATGGGCTTCCCATAGATGGATTGTGTCTGAACCTCTTAAAGCACTAATTAGAGTGTGTATTTCACCTGCTTGACTGTGTTATATCTTTCAATGTTTACAAAAGCTTCTGTATATTTTAGGTCCCTACAATCAACCAAGAAACTGGATTGCAGGCCCTGAGCTGAAGACACTCTAAGAAAATCCGTCAGACAAAGTCTGCGTCCAACTCAGAAACAGCAGGGGAAAGGTGAGTCTTGAATCCTTAACTGTGCCCAAACAATTTATTCCCTCCCTTCAAATGATTAACAGATAACACGTTAAATGGTTCTGCAGGTCTACTTTGGTCAAAATTTAGTCTGGAAGGACTCTCTTACTGAAGGGAAGGGAAAGATCCTTAAAGTGGGAGATCCCATTTATATCCAGAGAAAGGTTTCCTCTGCCAATGAAGCAGCAGCTTGAACTCTTTAGAATATCTACCTTTTTTCTGTCTTCTAGACAGAATATCTGCCTTTATTTCTTATGTTTTATAGATGATAAGACCTACTATGTAGTATATCATTATAGAATAAGAAATGGGTAGCTTGCTAGTGCACGGTGTCATGTCCTTTGTCCTATATTGTAATATATAATTTTGCAATAATGCTAAAAATCACACGTTTATTCCACCACTATCTCACCTTGTTAATATGTAATGCCAATAAGCCCTTGTACCATCTCAATCATATCATTAAGGTATTATTTAGGTTACGTTTGGTATGAGAAATGGCTATTCTATTAAAAAATGAAATAACTTCTATTGAAAATAGAAGAAAGTGTGATAAAATAACCTTAGAATAGTCATTCTCATGGTCCATGGGGTTAAGGAATAGTCATTTCATCATTAGTCATGAGAATAGTTATTCCAAGTGTTAAAGTGTATATGTATACTCTAATACCAAAACTATTTTATTCTACATT